>JACBKR010005522.1:0-17864 GCA_014218235.1 Colocasia esculenta | reverse complement strand
CTTTAGTGATGCAACGGCTCCCTGGAATTGACCCAACTGAACTTCAGGTAGCTTGTAAGATAACGATAGTCATTGAATAGCTGGAAGTACCGGATGAGCTTTACTTCCTTTTGAATGAAGGGTGCCCAGGTGTCTTGTGATGAATGACAAACCTTTCTGAGAGAGTGAGTGGGTGATCCCGGGGTGGAAACCGATCTAACTTTTGCAAGAAGAACCTTCCTGTAGAGAGCCTTGTGCCCTTTGCCCACTAATCTTCAGACTTGCATTCACCATTTGAAAGATTTTGGATTGATCGACTTTTGAGAATGGGTTATAGGGGAGGACAACATTGAGGTGATCCGTTAGATTGAGAAAAGGAACACCAAAATAGTGGCAAATATACATTTTGGAGATATTCACAATAGATTGGTTTCCTTCGATTGTCTAAGTGAGGAAAACTAAAGAGGAGGAAATTTAGGTTCGGTGGGAAGAGCACGAGTGTGGAGAGTTTCCTCTTTTTAGAGGAAGGACTAGAGGTAGAGAGTCAGTTCTGTGGACATGAGAACCACTTCCAGGACTGAGCGGATTGTGGAAATTTCTAACTCATCTTCGAATTTCCTGAGAAAGGGACCTTCAAGTTGTGCACCTTCAGGAATAAGGTAACACAGGAGGGAGGAGTAGGAGGATGAAGAAATGACTGATGGGTAGGAGGAGGTAGATGGATGGTCTAGCTGAGAAGGACCAGAGGAAGATGAGCTGGAGGGTCTTCAATGACAGGAGGAGGTGGAGGAATTGATGTAGAGATGGCAGGAGATGAGGAGGATTCAGAAAGAAATGGTGTTGAGATGAAATGGAGCGAGGCACAGGTTGTTTGAAAGGATAGGTGCTGGTGGTGGTGTGGAGGAAAAGGTGGTGAAGGAGGGCTGGAGTTACAAGAGATGAAGGATCAGGGGCTTCTGGAGCTACAGCTGGCTCTTCTACTCTTGGAATCACACCCTCAGAAACCACTGGCCCGGTTGCCCCAAACATCTTCTGATGGCCCTCGTGGCCCACCTTTACAACTTCAACCTGATCCTGCACTGCAGTTGCTACCTCTCAACAACCTGTGGCCCAGATGGCCTGCTGGCTCTTCTGAAATTGGCCCTAATGGCCCAGCATCTTAGTGCCTGGCCTCTGAAGGCCCAGAACTTCGGACTGGTTCTACAGGGAAGGAGCAGGAGGGCATTTGAGGACTGTGCCCGGACCAAATCTCTAAGTGCGGAAATAGAATCTTTAATGCTAATAAGCTCACTTTCGCACCCATCTCACTGCATTTCTGACCATGCCCATCTCCCTTAGCAGAAGTACTCTGGCTTATGAAAATTGAGTGAATATCTGATTGCACAGAGCACAAAATCTTTCCTTGTGTCATCCATTCTAGAAACTAAGGGCTTCAGATTGACCTTCAATTTCTTCTTTCTCTACTATGATGAGGCCTCCTGGTCAAGAGAGGAATCCCAGAAGCTGCTTCTTTCCCTTGCTGCTTGCCCTTGCAAACGGGCTCCACATTATCATCATTATCTTCTTCACATGAGGCACTCTCCACAATGCCTTCTCTGAACTAATCATCAACAGGGGTATGGCAGTGGGCTCCCTGCTCCCCCGGATTGTGCTGCCTTTTCAACAGCTTGCTCCCCTTGAATAGGAGCCTCTTCTACTTGCACATCTTCAGTTACAATTTCCTTCTCTCCCTGAATGGGAGCTTCCTCTATCACAACATCTGCAATGTGGCCTAATGCCATAGCTTCTTCAACAATAGCAACCTTTTGCACTTTGAGTGCTTGGAATGGAGTCTAGCACTCTTCTGAGGACTGACCCTACCATAGAAGTTGGAGGACAATTACTTGCAATTGCTCTACAGGCTCGAGGTGCTCAGGAGGAATATCCTCTATCCTTCTTTCACTGGAGCTGTATCCTCAACAATTCTGAATAATTCCTACTGCTTGCTCTTCCTGAATGTATGACACACATTCCCTGATATCTATTGCTGCTGCTTGCACTGTAGGCGCTGCTACTGCTGGTTCCTCTTGAACCACTGGTATGCTGCTGCTACTTGTGGCTCTTCTTGGGCAGCCTGCTCTTGATTTCCTAGTCTTGGCCTTCCTGGGTTTTCTAAGGCTTCACCAATAATGGCCTCACCTTCTGCTGCTGAAGTTTTAGTCCATACTCCAGCCACCAACGAGAAGCCACTCTTCTTCAGGTTTTGCTTCGAATTGCTTGCCCCATTTTCTCTGACACTGCTCCAGATAAATTGATGCCAAATGTTGAAATACCTTGGTGAGCAGATGTACATATGGTAGGGACACATTTTTCTTACACTTCTTGTCCCAAACCGGAGCGGATGCAAACTTCATCCTTCTATCATAACCTCTGCCATATTTATTCTCTGGTTCTGGATAGCCCAGAACATCATATCTGACCGCCTTTGTACAAGTCTAAAATGTGGCACTCCTTGGGACCAAAATTTGGCAAACAATAAAGTGCAAAATATGGTTGAAAGTATTCAGCTGGTTGATGTCAATCTTCCCATCCTTCAGTCTGTACTCGGGACCAACAATCTCTAATCCCTTCGCCTGGATATCCACATTGTGAACCCCACTGTGACCGGTGGTGCAAACTCCAAATAGAGTTTCCAAAAGCTCATAGGTAATCTTATTTGGGTTCCTTTGACAGTGGATGTCAAGGACCCGTCCTCCTCAGTCTTCAAACAAACGTAAAAAGCCTTCACTAGGTCTGGATAACTCACCTCTAACAGAGTTGCCATCTTTGACCATTCATCCTCTCCATTGCTGCAATAATGCTGCACATCCATTCTTCTGCAAATTGCAACGTCCATTGCTTCTTGCCACAGACTTTGATCTTCACAGTGGTATACCTCTCTTGCTGTTCGGCGGTAAGAAACGCAGCTCCGTAACCCCCCACGCTGCCGATACACTAGACACGGCCATGGATTGAATGGGGAAGGTTTCTGGATGATTGGAATGAGGAAAGGAGCAGAGCCCTCAAGAAATTTCTCACGGGAAGGAGTTGGACGCTTTGAAATCCCAGAGAGTCGATGTCGGAGTCGATAGGGTATCGCCTCAGGCAAGTTGAAGGAGATGAAGACGAAGGGTGAATCGTTGTACCATAAATTTGGGTTTTTATCAAAAAGAATAAAGGTGACTTTTCAAAATAAGAGGCGCCATAATGTCATAAAATGACAAGTGACCAGTTCGAGAGGAATAAATACTTTAAAATTAATTGAACCGTCTCAGATAAGTAAGAAACAAGTAATATTTTAATGAGATTTACTTAACTACAGGGGAGAGAAAATTTGATTATTTTGAAATAATTTATATTTCAGTTTTATACAGATAAATCTTTCACAATTTACACATGTCTAGTTCCCTTCTAAGCGAAATAAATCTCTCTTCAGGTAAGGCCTTTGTGAAGATATCTGCTAACTGACTTTGTGTATCTACAAAAGAAATGTCTATATTTCCATTAGCTACATGATCACAATAAAATGGAACCTAACCTCAATGTGCTTTGTCCTTGAATGCTGAACTGGATTTTTGGTGAGATTTATTGCACTGGTGTTATCGCACAGCAAGGGAATTGTCTTGATATTTAGTCCAAAATCCTCAAGCTGATGTTTGATCCAAGAGTTGTGTACAACAGCTTCCAGCCGCCACGTACTCAGCTTCAGCTGTAGATAGTGCTACTGAATTTTACTTCTTAGAGGACCATGATATCAGACATCCTGCAAGAAATTGACAACAATCACTGGTGCTTTTTCTATCTATTTTGCATCTAGCATAGTCAGCATCAGAATACCTACTAAATTAATTTCACATAAATTTGGGTACCATAATCCTAGATCATGAGTTTTGGCTAAGTATCTCAAGATCCTTTTAACACAAATTAAATGAGACTCTTTAGGATCTGCTTGGTACCTAACACACATACATACGCTAAACAATATATCAGGTCTACTTGCTGTTAAATAGAGTAATGAACCTATTATACCTCTGTAAAGTTTCTGATCTACTTTCTTACCATTTTTGTCACTGTCTAGCCTTATTGATGTGCTCATGGGTGTTGACAGTGGCTTGGCGTTTTCAAATCCATACTTCTTTAGTAATTTTTTGGTGTACTTGGCTTGACAGATGTGAGATCCTTCCTTTCCTTGTTTGATTTGCAATCTGAGGAAGTAGTTGAGCTCCCCCATCATGCTCATTTCAAATTCTCCCTGCATAAGTTTTTCAAAATACTTGCAAAGAGATTCATCAATAGAGCCAAATATTATATCATCAACATATATTTGAACAAGTAACCATTTTTTTAGTTTAGACTTAATGAATAATGTGCTATCTACTTTTCCTCTAATAAAATCATGATTTAACAAAACTGAACTAAGCATATAAGGCCTTATGCAACTTTAAAACATGATTGGGAAAATCCATGTCATCAAAACCAGGCGGTTGTTCTACATATACCTTTTCCTTTATAAACCATTCAGAAAGGCAGATTTACATCTATTTGAAAGAGTTTTAAATTTAATGCAGAAGCATATACAAGTAAAATCCTAATTGCCTCAAGTCTACCACTGGTGCATAGGTTTCATCAAAATCTATGCCTTCCTCTTGGAATAGCCTTGAGCTACCAATCTGGCCTTGTTTCTAGTGATCACACCAGCTTCATTCAATTTATTTCTGAATACCCATTTGGTGCCAATCACAGGATGATCTGATGGTCTCAGAACAAGGGACCATACTTGGTTTTCTTGAACTGGTTAAGTTCATCTTGTATGGCTATATCCAAGATTCATCAATGAGTGCTTCATTGACTGTCTTAGGCTCTATTTGAGATACAAAAGCTATGGTCACAAGAAATTATTTACCTCTGGTTCTTACCCCAACTGATGGATCACCTATATATGTTTTCCAGTGGGTGATCTTCTTATACCTCCATTCTTTGGAAGATTGTCGTATGATGTATCATTTTGATGTAGATCTTCCAAGGGTGGATCTTCCTTATCCTCATAGATGTGTTCTTTAGCTTCTTGGACATTCATCTGTATCATCAATATCACTATCTACTTCCTTCTCAAGGAAGGGTTAGTTTCATCAAAAATAATATGCACTGATTGCTCAATTAATAAAGTTCGTTTGTTAAATACTCTATATCCTTTGGGTTTGGAAGCATACCCCATGAATATACCTTCATCTGATTTGGAGTCTAGCTTACCAATATCTCTTTTACGTTGTTGTGATGAAGCATGGACATCCGAATGTCCTGAAATGACTGATTTTCGGCTTCTTTTGCTTTATAGCTCATATGAAGTCTTTTTCAAGATTGGCTTGATCATTACTTTATTGATGATATAGCATGCTGTGTTGATGGCTTTGGCCCAAAAATATCTTGGCAGATCATATTCTGATAGCATTGTCCTTGCATATCCAATAGGGTTCTATTCTTTCTTTCAGCAACTCCATTTTGTTGTGGTGTCGTTGATGATGAGAAGTTGTGTTCTATCCTTGGCTATCACAGAATTTTGCAAAGCTCTCATTCTGAATTCTCCTCCATGATCTGATCGGATACTAATGATGCTATACTTCTTATCCTTTTGAACTTTCTTGCTAAAACTAACAATACTCTCATAAGTATCATCCTTGTGTTCTAGAAAAGAACCCATATAACCTGAGTAGTCATCTACTATAACAAAACCAAAGTTCTTTCCCCCGAGACTTGTGGTCCTCATTGGCCCAAATAGATCTATATGTAGAAGTTCTAAGGGTTTAGAGGTTATTACCACGGTCTTTGACTTGAAGGATGACTTGGTGTGCTTCCCTTTTGCACACGGCCTATAGACACCATTCATTTTTGCACTAACCTTGGGTAGACCTTCCACCAAGCTTCTCTTGATCAACTTTCTCATGCCATCCAAGCTGCTGTGGCCCAGTCTTTGGTGCCAGAGATCTGTTAACTGTTCTTTATTACTGCCAGACATATGTCCTGATCCTTTAGTTCTTCCAAATAAAGTACATACAAGTTCTTTTCCCTACTGGCTTCAAACACGACTGCACCATCCTTCATAATACTGCACTTTGACTCTTGAATCTGATATGATGTCCTTTATCGCACAACTGATGATACTAATAAGGTTGTGCTTCAGTCCTTTCACACAAAGTACATCTTCAATGAAAGCTTTTCCTTTGCTGTCAACCGGTCCGCAACCTATTACAGTTCCTTTGCCATTGTCACCATATTAACTGTGCCTTCTTCAGCTTCAAGGTGAGAGAACAGCTTCTTGTTACCTGACATATGCCTTGAGCATCCGCTATCCAATTACCATTTGGATGCTCGAAGGTTTCTCTGCATTAAAAACATTAAACTTTAGGTACCCAAGTTCTTTTGGGTCCTGGTTGGTTAGTATCATCAATTTTTTCTTTTAATTATCCATATTCTATGTTTAGTTAGACATAATACTTTAATGTGTCCTAACTTATGCACTGGCTACAGCAAGACATTTTAGTTATAGTTTCAGTTGGAATGTATTTAAGATTTGTTTTATATGTTGTGCTTTTTTCAGTACAAATTTAGGAGTTGGATATGTTTTAGGATATATTACTGTTTCCTCATTATCGAGAGGAGTATAACCTAATCCATGTTTCTTTTTACCTGACCGTCTAGCACCTTTTAATATTAATGTTGTTTTGCCATTAGTAAATTTTTCTAGTGTGCTTGACAATTTTTCATTTTCTATTGTTAAAGTATTAACTTCTTGTTTTTATTTTTACAGTTTCTTGGTTTTCCAACTCGCTAATTGTTCATTTTTAATTTTCAAGTCTTCACATAACAATTCATTTCTTCTTTTTAGTTCAGTAATTTATTTTTCCATTTGCTAATTTTCAGATTTTAAGTCTAAATTAGTATTTTCCAAGCATGCGAGATTTTTCTTATTATTTTAGTGATTTACATACTTCTTTATATTTACAATACAGTTCATTAAAAGCTTCTTCTAAGTTGTCAGAATCAGATTCATTGCAAGAAGACAAGATCAGTCTGATGTTACCTTGTCTTCGAGGTTGGCCATGAATGCCAGGTTGGCTTCTTCTCTCTTCTGCATTGCTTGAGCTTGACTCGCTGTCCGAGTCACTACTGTTCTCCCATGTTCTGCCATGGCTTTCTTCTTAAATCTTCTGGGTCTTCTGGTGTGTTTCTTTCTGAACTCAGCTTTCTTTGCTTCGGACATTCTGCCTTGATATGTCTGGGCTTTTTGCATTCATAACATACGGGCTCAGATTTCTTTGAGTCCTTTACTTCGGGTCTCTTGAGATCTTTTCCTATCTTAAAATATCTTCTGCCAGAATGATATTTTTTCTTAGCAAGTATACGTTGCAATCTTCTAGAGAGGAATGCTTCCTCGTCTTCGCTGCCTTCTGCACTTTCACACCGTCTGACTCTTCACTTATGTGTCTTCTGCTGCCTTGAGAGCATTGATGTGCTTCTTTCTGCTCGAAGACTCTCCCAACCTCTCCATGGTGATCTCATGGGCCATTAGGGACCCAATGAGTTTCTCAAATGTGAAGAGCTCATCATGTGATGGGAGCTAATTAAGTGAAATTCGTATTTAAAATAATAGTAATTAGTAAAAGAGGTAAGATAAATATTAAATAACCTATATATATCCTAAAAAAGAGTCCTATACTTACCTTAACCCTCTACCAAAAAAATTGGATCTCTTCCCAACCTTATTAGTAGATAAAGGAGGAAAATGGGAGATAAATAAGAAAATTCGGAGTTTAAGGGAAATGAAGAGTTTTAGAAGGAGAGGACTCTCTTAACCCATCAATACACCCCCAATTCGTACCTACCAACCCTGGATCGTTGTTAGAGCTCTGGAGGACGAAGAGAAGGAGTTCTGGACGTGGAGAGCAAGGGAAGGAGGCTAGGAACCAAGGAGGATTCTCGTTCTTCGTCATCAACCCTAGGTTTCCATCACAGCAAGAAAGGTAGGCAATCTCTCAAGCACAAATCGTGAAACTTTAACCCTAGGTAGCCCATGCACCCCTCTTTGAAAGCCTCATATGTTGCCCAGCTAGCAAGCCCAGAGGGGGGGGGGGGGTGAATGGGATTCTTTAATAAATTTGATTATCTAAAATCTGTCCACAAAAACATTTACACAACAAGCACTTCGATGATTGTTAGCGTTAGTGAAAAGTAAACAACAAACACAAAGCAAGTAATCATACTACACAAGATTTTATCCTGGTTTGGACCTCCTCTCCACAGGAGTCCTACGTCCAGTCCCTGAGCAACAACTCAGGATTCACTACCCAAGGGAACAGTCCCCCTCAAGGACACTTACACACCCAACCGCAGCTGGTCTTCTCTTCACAACCTGAAGAGGAAAACAACACCCTGGAACTCTCCAGTTCTTCCTTCAACATGAAGGGAAAAACACCCTGGAACCCCAGATCTTCCTTCAACACGAAGGGAATAACACAAAGATGTGTTCATGGGATGATACACCCCTGGACCAAGCTAATAGCACAGTGCTTGATCCGAAGCGAAGACTGAGAGAAAAAGATCTACACAGAAGAACACTCTCAGTTCACAAAAGCTATCTCATGGTTCAACACTAGACACAGAGAGCAAAGAGCTACAACAAGACGATGGAGTGAGACTTGAGCTCTTCTATGGTGCTTGCATATTTTGAATGCTAAAGCCTTATTATTCACGTAGGCACCAGTCTTCTATTTATATCTTCTTTTGAAAATGTAGTCGTTGAAGTATCCGTTGTCTCTAAGTTCAGAGAACGTTAGACTGCATGGCTTTCCTTTGCAGTCAATGGTTCTTTGCATTCCATGCACGTAAGAAGAAAATCCTTCTTGATATCCTCCAGCTTCTACTTTATCCAACGTAGTATAGAGTTGTGCTGTCAGAGACCTGCACACATTAAATGCTAAAACTTAGACAGCTAAGCTGTCTCTTGTTGTCAGTCAAGGTTAGAGTGAGAATACATCAAAGTAGAAATTCCATTCAGTCTCTTCAAAAAGATATTACATGCACAAGCATAAGAATAGAAGATATCTGGACATGCATCGTGCAGAGAAATGTACGGTTATATTTAATGCATGGATAACAGAGAAATACGCGGGATGACTTTGACTTGTCAAGATATTTAAATATCAAGTCGTTATAGCTCATGAAATTGATATGAACATGACTTATAGAATCGTTGTGTTAATGAATCATTGTTCATGTGAATCATTGTGCGTTCATAACCAAATCGATATATACACAAATCGTTATACCATTGTTATGAGCAAGTCGTTGTGAACAAATAAATATATTGACCAAGTCGATGTTGTGACTTATCAAATCGATGAGAGAGCAAATCGTTGCTTTCACTTACCAAATCGATGTGAGAGCAAATCGTTGTTCTCACTTACCAAATCGATGTGAACCAAAATCGATATGAGAGCAAATCGTTGTTCTCACTTATCAAATCGTTGTGAGAGTAAATCGATGTGAGAGCAAATCATTGTTCTCACTTACTAAATCGATGTGAACCAAAATCGATATGAGAGCAAATCGTTGTTCTCACTTATCAAATCGATGTGAAAGCAAATCGTTGTTCTTTCTTACCAAATCGATGTGAGAACAAATCGTTGTTCTCACTTACCAAATCGATGTGAACCAAAATCGATATGAGAGCAAATCGTTCTGAGATCGAAATCGATGTGATCACTTAGCGAATCCTTCTGAGATCGACATCGATGCGATCACTTAGCGAATCATTCTGAGATCGAAATCGATGTGACCACTTAGAGAATCGTTCTGAGATCGAAATCGATGCGACCACTTAGCGAATCGTTCTGAGATCGAAATCGATGTGATCACTTAGCGAATCGTTCTGAGATCGAAATCGATGTAAACCCAAAAATGATATGAAGCGATGACTTATGAAATCGTTATGCTTTAAAACGAGTTGATGTGTACTTAGAGAATTTCATGCTCTGAAAAATTAAGAACAACAATGTAAGGATTTACTTACAAGTCTTTGCTTGATTTTGCCTGGTTTATTTCCTGTGACTAAAGCTTCATAAGAACTTGTTAGATACTAATTGTTAGGATTTTGTTAAGCACCAAAATGGATATATAATTCATGAAATTATATGGGGATGATCTGATCATCACCATGGTTTCGCAATTTTTCGTTCTTCCATAAGGGAGAATTAAATGTTTCAATCCCAGCCAGTATCATGCACCCGAAACCTCTTGTTTGCCTTGAATCCATTTTTGTACTCGATCCCATGCCATGATATTATTCTCATAAATACTACATGCTCTTAGCTTTCAAACGCCCCTATTTGCCCTAATTTCATCTTGTATCCATTGCCAATTAATCATTTTCCAGGACTGTGTTTTAGGTCATCAAAAAGTAACCTAATTAAAGCATGCTTTATACGTGTCTATTTTCTAATTAACCATGCCCAGTGATAGATCTACATGTTTAGTTTCATTCAAGATTAATTTCATGAATTTACGTGGTATATGCGATTTTGTCTGTATTTGTAAGTGCACTTTGTCGAGTTAGATGGCATGGACCAAAATCCAAAAGGGTCCTGCATCATCTGCAAGCGCTCGGGCCGAGGCTCTGAGAACGCGACATCCCGATAGGTCGCGTCCTCAACCTCTTCGTGACAGAGGGTCACGTCGCATTTTGAACGCGACGGGACTCTACGTTGCGACATTCTCTGCAGGTCGGCCCGACCTGGACGTGCCACCCTGACCTGCCGCGACGCATGTGCGCGTCGTCGCGACGGCATCTCGGCAGTACCTGAATGTGTCATTGCTGTCCACACAACGCGTCGGCTACCCCTGTCGCGATCTGATCGCGCCAGCGGCCAACGTCGCGATCTGACAGTGACGGCCAGAACTTGAAATTACATATATAACCCTACCTATTATGCCAATTAAGCCTTGTTTAAATTTAAATCCTACACTGGTAGGATCAATGTTAACTAGAATATTATTATTTGTCAATATTTAAATGAATCTTATAAATTAAAAGCCATGTGCACAATTTATCATACTCTCTTGATTTCTTACACTTACACACACTAAACATGCATGTTTGTAATGAGACCTTATTAAATTTACTCATTAATGTATCTGGTAATTAAGTATAATTAATTACTAAATTTCCCTATTTAATTAGTGGCACTTGTTTTTGTTTTAATCGCGTGCTTTGTACACCGTTACCGCTTCTCTCGGCCTTCGAGCACTCGAGGCACGACGAGCACTCGAGGCACGACGGACACTTGTTTCATACACACTCTCTCTTGACATGGACCACCTCTCTATCGGGAATACTCCTGACTGGACCAGGTACTCCTTGTCATGGCCTCCGTAAGTCTCCTTAACTTTGGTGCACGTCCATTACGACGAGCTGGTTGTACCCCAAAACCCGTTACCCCTAGGGATCAGTACGATGCAACAGCCTTAGTGTGTTTCCTTCTTACCTTTGGATAACACCGGACCATCTGGCCGTGTTCGTGGCACGGCTACTGGGCGGATGTGACTTCTACCAGACTGCCGGCACCCGACCTAGTGTTGTGCAACTGTTCTTATCGGTGTTTAATGTTGTTTTACGATTGTACCCCCATCTCATCTACTATCCTTGTACTCTCATCTGTTCACTTTCACTCTACACTCTCGTCTATTACTCTTATCTATTCTTGGTACTCTCTTGGCCATTTATGTGATTGTCTAAGATAAAAAAATGACTTATGCCAGAACAATAGGGCTCGATCTGGTCATGGGAGGAGCGCCCGAAAAGTGCTATTTGTCCATGGGAGTTAAAATGATTAAGGGTGTGTATGGCATGCACTCAGTGCTATTATACTATCAAGATTTAATCTATGACAATCAAAGTGCTATCAATACAAGTGCAATCTATTCAAGTGCTATACAAGTGATATTGTTACATGCTATACCGTTACATGGCCAATCCTTTATCGTACTTGTTGTACTATTTTCCATGTTTAGTGCTATCATTCTCTTGCTATCGTTACCTTGTGCTACATGACTATGCTCTCTAGTTATCCTGCCATTTAAGACATTAATCATTTAAAGCATCCTTGTTTACATGAGATATTAAGTCTTACTGGGCGTTATTCGCTCATCCTGTGTTGTTATTTCATGTGTTCAGGTGAGTCAGATGGCGATTACCACACTCACGAGGATGGGCACGAGGATGATGTTCAAGAATGACCCGATCAGCTACCACTATTTAGTAGATAGTTAGTATAGTTATGAGTCAGTCATTAGTTAGTCAGTATGTATTAGTTTGGATTTGAATAAAGTACTCTGGGCCCTAGTTTTGGCTCTGATTTGAGAATGTAATAGCTAGTTTGATGAATCATTAATGAAGTTGGATTTTATTTGGCATTATCTCATATGTGCAATGGTTTGTTATTTATTTCTCGCTCTGTACTATTTAATAAATGTAATTTCGCTCCGATATTCTGTGTCGAGGCATTATAGTTTTGTGGTACCAAAGCCTAGGTTATTCTTAAGTATAGGATGATCTAGGTTTGACTTGCCTTGACTTAAATTCTAATTCCATACCTATGTGAGAAATGGGTAAAACCATAGGTAATAGGATAAAATAAACTCACACACACATAAACTAGTGCAAACTCAATATCTTACATTTAAATTTTCTTTTGAAGGAACTTAAACCATAAAAATGGCAGCGGAGCGTGCTCAACTCCGTGATCTGCAACACACATTTCAGTAGCTCACGCAGGCATTACTTTAGGCCGCTAGAGCTAATAATAATCGAGAAGCCGGAGATCTACACAGAAATTTCTGCAATCTGAACCCGCCTCGTTTCAGTGGGACCACTGATCCCGATGAGGTAGAAAATTGGCTAAAGGAAATTGAACGTATCTTCCGTATCATGCAATGCGCGGATGGAGATAAGCTATTACTTGCAACCTTTCAGCTTGAAAGGGACGCCCGTGCATGGTGGGAGTCCATTGAGGCAACCAGAGCAGATGCACAGTTCACTTGGGATGAGTTTAAGGAGCACTTTAACTCCAAGTACTTTTCGGAAAGAGTTCAAGAAAGAAAGGCCTCTGAATTTGCTACACTGAAACAGAGGAACCTCACAGTTGCTGAGTATGAAGCTCAGTTCTCACGATTGGCATGATATGCCAATCATCTAGTCGGCACAGAAAGAATGAAGGCCAAGCGCTTTCTTAATGGGCTCAGGCCCGCATAAATTACGCAACTGGTGCCTCTAGACATTCAGACTTATCCAGAGATGGTCAAGAAAGCACAATTGCTGGAGAATGCGACTGATCTCACTGATCGCATCAAAGGAAGAATTGTCAAGAAGGAGCAGACATCAGGGACCACCAGCAAGCCCAACAACGGCAAGATAAGACCGTTAAGCATCACCGACGGGCCAAGCCAAGAGCGAAAGCCCAAAGTCTTTGCCCCTACTGCCCCGAACAAGTCCAGATGCAAGCACTGTGACAAACTAGGTCACACTGTAGAAGAATGCTGGAGATAGGCAAGCGCATGCCTTCGCTGTGGGAGCCGAGATTGTAACACCCCATATAAGAATATGTTAAATGGACTAAATCAGTAGACTATTAACAACTTGGACTAGTCATTTTTAGAGCTCGAGATTGAAAAGAATTCTGAAGTTAAGCGTGCTCAATTGAGAGTAGTCCCATGATGGGTGACCTTCCTGAAAAATCTATCAATTTCACTTTTTTTTTTGACTCTCGCACACGATGTGTGACGACCCAACAACAATCTGGCCCAACAACCATACTAATTGGTAGACTTCCAGGAAAAACTACAAAATCCGTTGAAGATATTTGGTTGGAATCTAGATGGCATTTAGATTCCCTCATAGAAAATGTAGAGATTGGGAATACCATCAAGAATACATTTATAGGATGTTTGGTTGCAGTTTTTTATCTTTTTTTCTAAAAAAAAAAAAGATGTTCACTAACACACGTTGGTAAGATATATCTTTTTTTAGGAAAAAAACCCACCCATCTAAAACTATCTCAAGAAAAAAGCAAGTCTTCACTTTTTTTTTTGACTCTCGCACACGATGTGTGATGACCCAACCAACAATCTGGCCCAACAACCACTTGCTTTTTCTTGAGATAGTTTTAGATGGGTGGATTTTTTTTACTAAAAAAAGATATATCTTACCAAACGTGTGTTAGTGAACATCTTTTTTTTTAAAATTTTAGAAAAAAAAAGATAAAAAACTGCAACAAAACATCCTATAAATATATTCTTGATGGTATTCAAAATCTCTACATTTTCTATGAGGGAATCTAAATGCCATCTAGATTCCAACCAAATATCTTCAACGGATTTTGTAGTTTTCAGCAAATGTAATCTTCAACAATTAGCTTTTAGTTCTCATAACTTCGCTATTTATTCTTACCCAACTTCTTTAGTTTCCCTTAAGTAGGTTTCTTTGGTAACTCTTATAATTAATTTTTACTCTCTACTTCTATGGTTAAAAGGACCTATTTCTGGTAAAAGTTGTGTGTCTTGGGTTCAAGTTAGGGGGACTAAAAACCAACTTTAAAATGTTATAAAAAATAAAAATTGAAAATCCATCTTTTATTTCTTGCGTAAGCAGAAAGGACAACCAGGAGAACGGAGTTGTTTTAGGGTCACAAAAGACAAACTACGTACAGTTAATACTTAATAGGCAAATTATGTTACTTATTTGAAAAAAAAAAGTTTTTAAGTTTAAAAAAATAAAATAACATAATTTTAAATAAGAAAAAGTTATGATTTGAAAGGAGAAGTAAGAAATGAGAATGAGCCGAACTCAAAATCTAAGTTTGGTTCACGTGCTTAGTCAGGTTGAATTTTTAGGCCTAACTAAAAATTTTCGAGTTGAAAAGAGTCTTGCGACCGGATTTAAAATTAGGCCAAGTACGCAAACTTGTCGAGCCAAACTCGACCCATTAATAGTCCTAGGTGGAACTCATCATTATTGACACTCATCATTATTGACATTAGATCTCGAAACAAAATTTATAACATTTAAAAATTACACTTTCTCATGAATTTTGACTTTTTAATTGGCTAATACACTAGAGTCTAGTACATTATATCTATTTAATAAAAATAAGAAATATATGACAAAATGTAACTATCAAGTATAGTAAGCTTTTCTTATAAATCCCACAGATATGTGTGACGGTGGGTAACTCTCTTTCAAAACACTTGTTAGAATCTTCTTAAACGATGACAAATGGAGAACATTAATATCATCTTTGGGTGGGCTGGGCTTTTACCCATAAAGAAGGACGTATTCCACATCTTTTGATATTTATAAAATAGGTATATTCAATGAATGTATGTTATTTTAGGGATGATAACATTTAATATATTTCTATATCAACTTTTTCAACTTTAAAAAGTTGAAATAACACATCTTCATTAGATGTGTTCATTTTATGCCTTTCTCATATTTGCCTCATTCAGAACTTAAAAAAATGACTATATATCAATGGCAGATCTAGAGTTTTATTTTAGTGAGATCTTAATAATACACTTGTATAAATTCAGTGAAGTTATTGATGGTGAAAAATTATCCCTTCAATACAAATTCTTTATCCAGTAAAATTATAAGATCCTATACTAGATCCACCCCAAATTAATAACTACCCTTATATTAGAGTTTTTTCTCCAAATCCTCTGTCAAAGAACGTGATTAATTGCTAGGCTAAATTTACCATGGATGAACACTATGTTTGCCCTGTTAAACTAAACAGGCAAGGTAGTACAACCAATGAGTGTGGTTAGAACTTAGAAGCTGCAAATTTGCGTTTAGATTCAAACTTCTACCT
The DNA here is from genome assembly GCA_014218235.1 of Colocasia esculenta. Taxonomy (NCBI): domain Eukaryota; kingdom Viridiplantae; phylum Streptophyta; class Magnoliopsida; order Alismatales; family Araceae; genus Colocasia; species Colocasia esculenta. The sequence goes on along the minus strand of JACBKR010005522.1, from coordinate 1,947 downwards.
TCCTGATGATTAACAAAGTTATCATCTTATTGCCACACTATTTATGAAAATGATATACTAAAAGCAACTCAAAATTTGTGATACCAAGTGTTGTTTGCGTTGGATTGTTTTTGGTGCACATCAAAACAACGGATGTCTCATTAGTTCCATGTCAACAGATAAATTCGCTGAATAGCAAAGTATTACTTCTCCTTTTTTCTACAAGGAACGAGTAAATATTACTCTAATTGCGTTAAGATGTCACAAAATATCATATATTCTTTTCTTGGGCTATTGGAGTCAAGTGAATGTCGCAAAGAGTCACCACACTTCAGAACTCAATGTTCACACGCTAAATATTAGGAAAACATGAATAAAAGGTGTTCATAATTCATCAAAATTGGTCCAACATTTAGAGCATGTTTAGATAGATCAGAGATAGAGTGAGAAAGTTTGAAGATATTCTCTCTATATCCCTAATCTATCATAATACCAAACATGTTAGAGATCAGAAATGTCACACCCCGGGTTCAAAACTCACCTTTGCCATTACTTGGCAGGGGTGTGGCCCCCGAGTTTTACGAGCCCCCAGTGAGGTGGTCTGGCTATAGGCTCCGTTCTGCTGTGTATTTAGGGGGTGCATGTGTAGATACCTCTCAGTGTCTCTCGGGGGCACTTTCGAAAAGTGTTGGGGCACATTTTCCGGAGCTGTAGTAAATCCCAACCCCCAAGTTTCCCTCCCTTGTACCCCTAGTCAAAAAAAGAAAAAAAAAGAAGAAAGAAAGAAAGTGGGCCCAACAAAAGGACAAGCCAGCCGATTGACATCAATTTGTACCAAGGCCCAGTACACAAAAAATAGAGATCTTTGTCACCTGGTTCAAATCAATAATCCAAAACCGAGCCAAACAAACTTTGAGACTTCACTCTTGGTTCAGTTTAAGGAATCGATTTGAGAAAAAAATCTCAAAGCCCACGAAAGATCTGACATTCTAAAATTTTTATACACCTTTTTAACAGGCCCACAAACTCCAGCAATCCAGAATGGTGAATGGTGGTGGGGAGGAGACTTGAGCGGAGCTTATGTGAGCACTTCGTACTGAGAAAATTGTGAGGATAAGAAACGGTGGTGCGGAAGGCCCAATAAAAGGTTGGGCTCTCTGACACCGGCACGCACGATACCCATGGGTTGGGCCCATACCTCAAATCGGGCTCACCATAGTGTAACATTTTTGTGTGTGTGTGTGTTTTTTTTTAAATAATTTAATATAATTTAATTGGAAAGGTGAAGGTTGATATCACCTTGTTTGTGAACATATGTCTAACTACGTGGACCGAACAAAAATTGGTGCACAAGACTATACATGATGTCATACATGTAATTTTATTTTTAATGAAAAATCACAAGTGTTTTTAAAATAGAAATTACACATTTATCACTCGCTAGTGTATAAAAATGATGATTGTAGGGTAGAGACGATCTTTTTGTCGCACATTTTTGTGCAAAAAAGATTACAAAAGAACTGTCATTGATATCGATATTTTTACCCGTATGTGGAGAAATTTTTTCAGATAACGCTATTGGATAACTGCTGAAACCCACCCGATTTCCATCCTTAATTCCAGCGCTAACAAAAGCACTAACAAAGCTATCAGTCGTTGTGCAGCTAGCTGGGCCGAGAGGCGAGGCCCACCTCTTCGGGCTGGCCCGCCTTTGTGGACCACAGCTCGTCCGGCCCACATTTGGTCCCTAATGGGCCGGGCCCTATCCATGTCTATTGACTAGCTTTCACGTGCGACTCCCCCGATACAGCAACGCAGTGAAGTGGGTCATCTTTTTTTTTTTTTCTGAAAAGATAAAAAGATAGCATTTATTTTAAAAAGTATCTTTGTTGGTCCTGTTAGTTTTATTATTTTTTAATAAACTTCTATATTTGTATAGTGTAAAAAAAAACACCCTGCAGCCATCAA
>JACBKR010005521.1:0-17839 GCA_014218235.1 Colocasia esculenta | reverse complement strand
AAAATTGCACTTGTCGAACTTGGCATAAAGGCGGTGACTCCACAGGGTCTCCAGCACGATCCTCAGGTGCTCCTCGTGCTCCTCCTCAGAAGCTGAGTAGACCAAAATATCATCAACAAAACAACCACAAAACGATCTAGGTACTCACTGAACACCCTATGCATCAGATCCATGAATGCTGCGGGTGCGTTCGTCAGCCCAAATGGCATCACGACGAACTCAAAGTGACCGTACCTGGAACAGAAAGCCGTCAAACCGACATCTGATTCTCTGATCCGCATCTGATAGTACTCGGATCTCAAGTCAATCTTCGAGAAAACTTTGGCCGACTGCAACTGATCAAATAAATCATCGATCCTCGGCAACGGGTACCTATTCTTCACAGTAACCTGGTTCAACTGCGATAATCGATGCACAAACGAAGACTGCCATCTTCTTTCTCATAAACAAAATAGGCGTGCCCCACGGAGAACGACTCGGGCAAATGAAGCCCAGCTCAAGAAGCTCCTGCAACTAGCGCTTCAACTCACGCAGCTCCGCGGGGCCATCGGTAGGGTGCCTTGGACAAAGGCATCGTACCAGGCAAAAGCTCAATGGAGAACTCTACCTCCGCTCAGGCAGCAAACCAGGTAGATCCTCTAGGAAGACGTCGGAGAACTCAGAAAAAACATCGGCACATTAAAAAACTGAAGATCCGCTAGGCTCCAAAGAACAAACCGAAGCAAGGTACGCCACACAGCCATCACGGATCAAACGACGAGCTCTACACAAGGAAATAAATAGCCGACGGGTAGACCGGATACCTCGAAAGCAGAGGACGGGCTCTCTAGGTATCCTAAAACGAACGGTCTTCCGCTGGCAATCAACCACGGCTGAGTGAGCCTCCAACCAGTCCATGCCCAGGATGACGTCAAAGTCGCAAAGCTGCAGTGCGTACAACCTGGCCGGCAACTGGTGCCCCTCAACCTCGACTGCCACACCCTCCAGGTAACCAAAGGAAACATATAGTCACCAGACGGAGATCGACCATCACATCACACTGCCTCTCAGGAGCGTGACAAGCAGAGGACTCATAGAATTCCTCAGAAGCAAAACACAAAGAAACACCGGGGTCAACCAAAACACGAGCAGCTCTGCCAAGGATAGGTAGAGTACCTATAACAAGGTTTGATGCCTCTACCTACTCCCGGGTGAGCGCCATCACGCGACCACGACCACGCCCACGCTGTGGCGCCTGCTGGGGCTATTCCTGCTGCGGCGGCTGTCGGGGGTACTGTTGCTGCTGCTGGTATGGCTGGTACTATTGCGGCTGCAGAAACTGGTGAGCCTGCTGCTGGTACTGCCCCCGCTGCTGCTGACGCGGTGCCGACTGCTGAGGAGGGTACTGGTACTGAGGTGGCTGCTGAGCATACTGCACTGGCTGCTGCTACTGCGGGGCTTGCCCTATGGGGCAATCCCTCCGAAGTGGCCCGGTAAGCCACAGGTGTAGCAAACTGCCTCCTGACCGCCCTGCTCAGCTCCCTGGACAACTGACTACTCTGCAAACCTGGACTGGTGCTTCTGCTGTCGGCTCCGACCGCCCTCGTGAGTAGACAACTTCCTAACTACGAGCGAATCCGACGCTGCCGGAACTGCCCGAGCCCGGAGGAAGAGGAAGTCGCACTACGCGGCTACCCGCTGGACGCTGGTAAGGCGAGGACCTGGAAGAGGCTCCTCCTGCTACTGCTGCTGCTGCTGAGGTTGCCAGGTCTCTCTGTCCAAGGCGGTGGCCTTCGCCACGGCCTCTCCCAAGGTGGTACACATGTGTGCCGTCACACCCCACCTCAGGTCTGGTCTCAGTCCTGCTATGAACCTTCTGCACACGCCTGATCGCTGCCTGCGACATGAGGCACATGCCTCAACAAACGGACAAACCTCTGGTGGTACTGCGAAACTGTGAGGTCGTCCTGAACCAACACGTGGAACTGGTCCCGTCTCTCACGTCGAGCGTAGTCGGGCAAGTACTCGCCATGGAAGACCTCCGAAAACCGCTGCCAAGTGATGTGATCCAACCTCTGCCCCTGGAAGTGAGTCTGCCTCTGAACTCTCCACCACTCATGGGCTGCTCCCTTGAGCTGGTACACTGCCAGTCGAACCTGGTCCTCCTCAGCGCACTCCATGGTCTCGAAGATGCGCTCTAACTCATGGGTCCAGCTCTCTGCCTTGTCTGGATCATACTCACTGTGGAACATCGGTGGCCGAAGGCGCAGGAACCTCTCAAGGAGAGCGGTCCTGTCCTCCATAACCGCCGTCCTCCGTTGCCTGGCCCGGGTACTCCTAGTGCCCACCGCTGCTGACACTCTGGCTGCTCCACCTCTGGCTCTACCTGCTGCTTCGGCACCACTGGAGGAGGTACCAGAAACTGAACACCTGCTGCTGCCTGCCCGGGCTGGTACGCTCCCTGGTACAAGTTCCTAAAGAACTGCTATGCTAAGGGAAACCAGTCTGCGTACTGCTGCGGCTGAGGCTGGTACTCTCTGCTGCTGCCCACCTGCCGCTATGCCGCTGCTGCAGCTGAGGCTGTGCCACTGACTCGTCTGCCGACACCTCCTCCTGGACCTGCCCCAGCGCGGGATAGCAGACTCATCCTGCTGCTCCACCAACTGTCTAGCCTGACTGCGCCTACGCGGAGCCATGTCAAGTTGTACGGCAACACAACCAACAAGGTTAACAAAACTACCCGGGCGGCTAGCAGTGTACTTGTACTACCGTTGGGACTTCCTGTTGCAGTTTAAATCCATTACAAGTCCTGTCACACTCTCGCTCTGATACCAACTGTAACGACCCGAGAACCCGACCCTCGGCCCACGCCGAGGACACGATTTTCACGGTCGCCGCCCATGGATCCAGGGACCCGGAAGGGCTATAATCTACGTCCAACAGGATATGTAACGGAAGTAAACGTCAACTGCTAATCTAGAAGTGTACGTGCGGAAACAGAAAAGAGAGTGAGACCACCACGTACCACTCTAAGTACAGTCCCAACGCACGCACGCTAGTACAAGTAGTAAGAGGCAGGGGAAGAACAAGTCCCTTAGGGGCATACCCGAGGGTGACGTACACTGAAAAAAAGGGAAACCACTGCTAGCTACGGGGACTCCGACTACCACCCCGTCTCCTCCGCCCGGCGCGCGCCCTGCCGTTGCTGAGAAGTCTCACATGGGAAAAGGAGGGATGGCATCACAACAGAAGCTCAGTAGGGATTACCAATCTCCTACTGGCTTAAACAGGTAGGAGAATATAAATATCAAATGAATGACAGCAGTTATATATTCTACCTACAAACGGAAGTGCGGAAGCGAAACTACAACTAGCACGGTACGGAAAGTACACACGGACGGAAACTCCGTACGGCTGCTCATCGGACCACCATACGGCTAGTAAACACAGACGGGGGAACTCCGCCTGGACAAGGAACATAGCTACAGAAAGCACTACCACTAGTCAAGGTCAGGTGCATCCACCGACGTCTTATCCTCAACCCGGGTCCTGCCTCACGTCTCGTCAGAGCGAGGTAAGACACAAGTAACACAACAGTAACCGCCGTACTTGGCGGACTACGATCCCACGCCTGGCCTCTCTAAGCGGTTCCAGGGCCGCAAGAGCGAGGCAGTGAGAAAAGGACTAGCTGGACTGCGCCAGAATGATAAGAAGAACGAAAAAAACCCTAACTGTGCGCGACTTAGGGAAAACTACAATACACAATGTATACTCCATAAAAATTAGTCAAATCAAGTGCAATGAACCTAGACTCGAGATCTACATGATGGTGTTGGTTTTCTTTAATCTTAACCCGAGAACACCTACCTTTGAACGCTAAGAACTCCCTGCAGGTTCCTGGGTTGATGTAGAGCGAGGTTGAGGAAGACCACATTTTCCCCAGCCGTTCTCCACTCCTCCAATGCCCCAAACTTGCTGCTCATGACCCAACTTGTTGCTACCCTTCCTAAACGTTTTGTGAGGAGTTCTTATGTTTTAGGGTTCTATTTCATGTCCTAATGGGACTAGGAAAGGGGGCTGCAAATTCTGCTTCCTACTTTCCAAACTTTGGGATTCTCTCACCCAAAGGAGGTAGCAATGGTTTAGGAAACCACCTCTTAGGTTTGGGTCCGGTTTTGGCTTACCTTACATGACTAATTACCCTAATTTTAACCCTAAATTGCCCTCCCTAATTATTGCATTAATAATACAACAAATTTCTGGGTATTTTCTGGTCTCAATTTTATCTTGGGCCAAAGTGCTCTATTGGCCCAATCTTGTTAATGGGTTATTAATAATGATGTTGGAAATCTCTCCAACATGTTTATTTAATTTATGGTCGGGTTATTTTTCCGCGTTAATAATTTCCGACTTAGTTTCCTAATTCGGGTAACTTGGTCACGTGTGACATATACTCGGCCAATCAATTTTCTGTTGCACGAATTCCTTCGTGGAACGCTTAGGGATAATATTGGGGTTGGTTTATAATTTTTACGGAATTTTCCGATGTGTTTTCTCACGTACGATGGTGGTACGTAAGTTCTATCATTCCGATAATACAGAAGTTATTATTTACTAATTTCATAATTGAATTTGTTCATGGGTCATACGTTGTCATTGATCCGATTTCTTTATGGACTATCCCACATATTGTTTGGAGTCCACCATAAATTTCTCATTAGTTTATGATCTCATTTTATAACCTGATAATGGGTTGTCCAACTTATTTCCTAAGTACGATAATAAGTCACACTAACTCTAAATATACCTCAAGTGACTTTTATTGACCCAAATTTCTTGATGGAACATTAGAGGATATTATTTGAAGTCCTCTGATTTTATTTAATTTCTTGACTCACTAAGTATGTGTGATAATGATTTTCTGACTTATTATCTAATTACGATACTCAGTCGTAAAACGCCCTTAAACTTGGACCATCCGATTTTTTCTTTGCACAAATTTCTCATGGGTCATTGGGGAGCATTATTAGAGTTGAACTATGTTTTGATGAAATTTCTAATGGGTTTTTTTTGTATGTACAATAGTGGCACGTGCATTTTGCTTTTCACAAATATTGAATTTATTATTTTCGATTTATTCTAATTTTCTAATTTCTGAATATTCGGGGTGTTACAACGAGTGTGCTACAAGCGACTGCACACCCACAAACCACACGTCGCTGCCCAATGTCATCTTTCCCTCAGCCGGACATACAACTCAAACTAGGAGTGAGGGTGTCCAAGAAGACGACACAAACCTGACGGTATCATCGTACGGGACAAGCCCTAAGCACCCAGTGCTAGGGTAACTGACTGGAGAGGTAAAACCGGAGGCGTTACAACCCAACTTGCCATGCACACATTTCCACGCACAAAACCCATCATTATCATTCACGGTATAGGCCGACCACACCCATACAGACCTACATTGCATAGCCAACATAGTCCAAGCAATGTAGGACAGAAACCGGATAACTGGCCATAGAAACCCAGAGCTCGGGTGGCCACATTCTAAACCGCGACCAACACAGTGGTCTCAATCGACTTGAATCGCGATGGACCAAACCCGTCGCCTAACAGTCTGAATCGCGACGGGCCATGTCGCCGCGTTCTCAAAACGTGACGACTGGTTCCGTCGCCTTTCAGACAGCTGAAACCAACCCCAAACCTACAATCCGAAAAACACACCAAGAGGCTGTACATGCTGTGAAAGCAGGAAATAGAAGTCCATATAACATCCTAAGCATGCTTTCTATCATCCTTACATGATTTCCAAGTTAAAATCCATAAACCCTAATCCATACAGTCCATACAAGAGAAAACAGGGTAAAGTTCCCCTACCAACAGATGAAACGTAAATCCAATGCCGTCCGGACGTTCCCCGCACTCCGAAGCACCTCCGTGCGCCGGAATCACGTCGAACGAACAATAAGAACCCCAAAATCTCCTCAAAATCCCGCAGAAACCTCTACAACTATCTCCCTCAGCGAAACAGTGCAATTGCACTGTTCGGCCAAGGGCAGAGGCCCAAAACACACTGAAGTTGAATCGCGACGTATCGGGCCGTCGTGTTTCAAAACGCGATGTACCCTGCCGTCACAATTAAACCTTGACACTCCTTCATGCGCCACGCGGCACGCATGCAACGGTGCCCACGTAAAGCGGTGTTAATACGCGACGTACCAGGTGGTCACGTTACACTCTGAACGCGACGTCTGTGTTGGTCGCGTTTCTGAGTGATGCGCGAGAGGTCTGTTTGGGCTGGGATCACAAACCCTCCAGCCTCCCACCTGACACAAACCTGTATAAACCATGTAGACTCACATGGTTACCAATGGGCCACACATTGGCCCCTAACCTGGTAAACCACGATCGAATGTATCAGTTAGTACCAAGGACCTTTAGATTTCGAGTTATAGGTCAATCATGGGGAAGCTACGTTGTTTTTACTATTTTCGGGCAAGAACCTTGAACGCGACCACTAGACGTGCATTTCTCACTGCATGAACGTGACGGCAACCCGTCACGTTTATCTAAAAAGTGACCGAAAATCCCGTCGTTTTTAAGACTTCGACCCAACAGCCCTGACATGTGAAACTGTGTGCCGCATGGTTTTCTGTGCCCTTCGAGAACGTGACCGGATATGCTATCGTGATTCAACCATGATTCTCGCCCTAGTTTTCATGCAATTTTTATATTCAAAAATTTTAAAACACTTTAGAACGCGACGCACCTAGTCATCGTCGCGACATGTCGGCTTGTCGTGATATGAAGGTGACAGACATAATCGTCGCAATTTAGTATTTTTGTAGTGAACAGGCAGAGTCGTATTTCCACTATGTCGATTTTCTGAATTGCGACGTCTGAACCCGTCAGGATTCAGAGGCCCACCCGAGACTATTCCTTTAGTTAGACAGTCAAACATGTGCATGTCTTACTCTATTATCATGTTATTTAGTTGTTCAATGGCCTAAAAGTCATCAACCCATGTGAAAATTATAATAACATGATGGTTTAATGCTATATATGAAGTGATTGATCATACTTTCCCTTTGATTATGCCTCTTTGTCCTTATGATCTAGCTTAATGTTAAATACGTCATGCTATAAGTTGTGCTATAAATCTGCTTGAAGAGAACATGATATTTAGAGATGGAATCTACTCTATTTAAGCTTTCCTTTAATGATACTTGCTATCTTTGTGACTTTCCGGATGTTGACTTTCCTTATTTGTACGTTTTCCGATGTTTCCATAATAGATCATTAATTGTAAACATTGTAGATATGTTCTGAATCACGACACTTACACACTTGCACGAATAGGCACACCCTTCTTGGGAGATTGGAAACTCTCTGTTGATCATTCCGTATTGACAGACTAGCGACCTTTCCTCTAAGACTCCGTAAATCTCTGTACTCTGTGGATTCCTCATGGAGACCGAGTTGGTTGTACCATTGAAGTACCTAGAAGATAGAGAGCACTTGTTCTGTGTACGATCTATCAATTATCTATATTCTTGTCAAGACATTAAAGATTATGAAACTTTAGATACGCCGTTATGCTGTCGATTGATCCCTCGAGCTATTGTCATATATATCTTGAACTCCGTGACTGATCATGTCCTTATTACTATGAGCTTTTTCTGGAATATGTGGCCATAATATGTGTGTGATCGGCACAATGTGGGACTTCGGTCCATGTGACTAATACCTGTGCAAATAAGGGGCCCTGTCTGGTCCTGGGAGGGACTACCCTAACTTACTTTATACCTGCGGGAGTATGGACTTGTGGTGTGTGGCATGACACCGGTATGTGTGCAAGATTTGAATGTGCCTTTATGTGATAAGATAGTTTGTTCATGAGAATATGTGATATCGTGTGATTGTGGCCAGTTCTGTTTATGTGATATGATCTCATCTTTGAATTCTTATCCAATGCATATGGAAGTCAATACATGATTCACTATGATATCCGTTGTTTATTCTACTCTAATCAGTCATTTATCTTGTTAGTAATGTCATGCATGTCTAGCCATGTTGTTTTGTAGAGATTCTGCATATTTAAAATGCTAATCACGTATATCAGTGTTCGCACATTGAGTTTGGCACCAATGAAAATTCAAACATTGAGTTTGTTAGTAATATCATGCATGTCTAGTCATTTATCTTGAACAAATGTCTTTGGCACCAATGAAAATTCACACACTCTTCAAATCTTTATAGTATTCATGCTATGTGTTGTCTATCTTTCAAGGTAGGTAAGAAATGTGTCAGCAGAAAAGGAGGAATAAAAGGACACCTTATTCCTGCTAGAAAGTAAGAACTTCTACCTAGTATAGCAGGACTATTAGCTGGAGATATATACTTCTGCAGCAGAGGTATGGTTGTTGACTAACACCAACTCTTTTTTTCTAACATTTTCTTCCATGCATTAAATGCCTGCAGGTGTCTGGTTCTCGCATGAGGCATTTGTTATTTTCCTTTTAATTGATGTTATAATCTTTCGATTGGTGTTATATATAATATATCCTATCGATTGATGAACAAATTGCATCGATTGGTTACCAAGTGACTTAACTCATATCGATTGATGCTGTTTTCCTATCGATTGATAAACAAATAACATGTATCATATCGATTGGTGATATAATGTTCTGATTGGTGACTATTTATACTATATCCTATCAATTGGTGTTATAAATTTTCGATTAGTGTTTTAAATACTATATTCTATCAATTGGTGACCAAATGACTTTAATATCATTCTGATTGATGTTGTTTAAATACCGATTGGTGTTTACATTATTTCAAACACATCAATTGATGAACAAATGTCTTTGGCGCCAATGAAAATTCAAACACTCTTCAAATCTTTATAGTATTCATGCTATGTGTTGTCTATTCTTTCAAGGTAGGTAAGAAATGTGTCAGCAGAAATGGAAGACTAAAAGGACACCTTATTTCCTGCTAGAAGCAGAGGACTATTAGCTAGAGATATAGACTTCTACAGCAGAGGTATAGTTGTTGACTAACACCCAACCTTTTTGTCTAACATTTTCTTCCATGCATTAAATGCTTGCAGGTGTCTGTTCTCGCATGAGGCATTTGTTAGACACAAAGAGAGCAGTAGCAGAAGAAGAAGAAGAACAACTAGAAGGAGCTCCAATAGATCTCCTCAATGATCATCTTCAAAGTCTGTATAAAAGGATGGAGGCTATGAAGAACACAAGGTAGAGCATTCTTAATGATCTGTCTGAAAGTGTGTTATCCAGTGTGGAGCCTAAACGACGTACACTCAAAGAAAAGAGAGAAAGAGCTCGAGCCTATTCAAGCAAAAGATTGTGGCCAAGTAGAAATCATCTAAAGCTCTCAAACATTCTGCTTTCTCTCCTTCTGTTTCTCTCTGTGTGTACTTGAAAATCTGATAGAGAGAATTTCTTCATGAGAGTTGAGCGTCCTTCTCATCCTCTTAGCTCTCAGGTTGCTGTTGGAGATTAAGAAGCCAAGTTCTTATTTCCAGAACTGATCTCTACAACTTGCTCTTTCTTATCTAAAGAAGATCTAGGTTGTTCCTCTTCCTGTGTGAAGAGAGGGCCAGTAGGTTTGTTAGGGGGTGTGACAAGCTAGGTCTGTACCAGTGTTCCCCTTGTGTAAGGGAAGAACCGTATTGGGGTTTGTACTAGGAGGTTTGCTTCTTGGCCTAGAAAAGAAGGGGTTTCCTTCCTACCCGGAAAGGAAGAGGACCAGCTAGGGTGCTAGGGGTGTATATCCTAGGGGGATTGTACCCCGGTTAGTGAAATCGCAGAGTGTGCTGGAGACTGGACGTTATGACTTCCTTTAGAAGGGCTGAACCATGATAAATCTTTGGTTCTTGTGTGTGTTTGCTTCTGTACCTTTAATTTCTACTGCACACTTTTGTTTCACAACCAAAGTTCAAAGTAGTGATTTGTGTTTTCATATTTCTATCTACACCTATTCAACCCCCCCTCTAGGTGATTCCTTGCAGCTAAATCGTGGGCCAACATGTGGTATCAAAGCCATGCTCTTCAATCATTTGATACCAACAAGGGGATCAGAACTGTGGTCTCTGAGAATCAAAGAAGATCCAACAATCTTAAGAGCAAAGATCCATGGCAGCCCAAGGGTACGCAGAAGAAGCCATTCTGTCAACAGAACACCCTTGTTCGATGGAGAAGATTACAACTATTCGAAGACAAGAATGGAGTTCTTCCTCCAGGGTTATGACTATCAACTACGGACTATCATTAAAGAAGGAGATCTGATAGTTTCCAACTCAAGAGAAGAATGGACAGACATTGACAGAAAGATGCTTTCGTAGAATAGTAAGCCAAGAACTCATTTGTTGTGCCTTGACAAAGAGAGTTTAATAGGATCTCAACTTACAAATCAGCCAAGGAAATGTGGGATAAGCTGAAGCTAACATACTAAGTAACTGATAAAGTGAAGGAAATTAGGATTGATATCCTGGTTACTCAGTACGAAAGGTTTCAATTGATGACATGTGAGACCATTACACAAATGTATAGCAAATTCACTGATATAACTAATGGTCTTACAGGGGTTGGAAAGTCATACAACACTGGGTATATGGTAAGATAAATTCTCATATCTCTACCAAACCAGTGAACTTCCAAGGTCACAACTATAGAAGAAGCAAATGACCTCTCTACCATGTCTTTGGAAAAAAACTCATCGGGTCATTAGGGCTCTTGAAATAAACATGGAGAGATTAGGAGTAGGCACATCAAAGAAAGTAGCTTCTAATCTTTCAAAGTTATAGTTGTTGCTCCTCCCACTTCCTCCTCTTATAGTTCAGAAATTACAGGTTCTGAAGACAGTGATGTAGATGAAGTCATGTCAAAGCTTCAGAAGATTCTTAAGAAGAAGAAAAATAGATCAAGATGGATTCAGAAGAAAGACAAAAAGAAAAAGGAACCAATCTGCAATGAATATGGACAGTCTGGACATCTGAGGGATGACTATCCAAAGGTAAGAGAACTAGTCAACAAGAAAAATTAAAGAAGAAGCTGAGAAAAGATGAGAAGCGCAAAAAATTCAAGAGAAAAGCTATGGCAAGTACGTGGGATATGAAGAAGTTTCAACTACAGATGCTTCAAGCTCAGAATCCGAAAATGAGCAAGTGAATCTAGCCCTCATGGGAGGACTAGATGAGGTTCACTCAGGTACATCTCTCAACTCTTGCACTGGCTCTGATTAGGGTCAAAATATGAAGATTTAGAAGAAGTCTTTATGACTTTATGAAAAATACAAAGTTGTTGAAAGAATTAAATAATATTAAAAAAACCTTACTTGTTTAGAAAATACAAATTCAGATCTTAAATCTGAAATGGAACAATGGAAACTCAGTTAAAAGAAAGTAAACATAATAATGATCTTTTATGTGAAGACTTAAAGAACAAAAACAATAATGTATTAGGATTGGAAGAAAAATTAAAAACCCTAACTGAAGGAAATATATACTTGAGAGAATATGTAGAAAGATTAACAAAAGGAAAAACATCTCTCAAACTATGTTTAAAAGGCTCATGATCTAGAAACAACAAATAAGGACTTGGATATAAACCTCATGAAAAGAAAAACAAGTCAAACATCTAAGAAAATACCCATTGCCAAAATTTGTGAAAGAAACAAAAAATAATGTGCATCAGAAAAAGAAGGTTTCTAAAAAACATATTTTAAACAAACATCATAGAAACATTCAGACCTAAAAGATAAAATATATTCAATGCTATTCTCATTATAATAAATTAGGCCACACAGTAAATTCTTGCCCCACTAGACACTTAATATGGATGTCTAAAGGTTACATTTATGCATCTAACCATCAAGGACCCAAAAAGATTTGGCTACTTATTTTGAGTGATTTATTTGCAGAACCATCTTGGAGCATCATGAACAAAGGATGCTCAAGGCATTGGTGACTGCCGCTCTTACCCAACTCAAATCTGAAGAGGAAGTAGTCACAAATAAATTTCTTTGATTATAGTCTTAAATTACAATGCTACTAATATCCTTGCAAGAATTTTATTTCTTTGTACTATCAGTGTGACTGCAGTTCTTTGACAAGTCCTTATAAAGTATATTTAATTCATACAAGTTGAAAGATTGTATAGCCCATCTTGATTGAGATCGAAAGGACAAATCTATATTATAGATTGTTTAGGTTGTTGCAAGCATGGAAGTTACATAGCTTATATAACTAGGATTCTGAAATGACAAATCCAATTTTTCAAGATATCGCAGACTTATATTTAATGAAGGTCTTAAAAATATTACACATGAGGTAGTGAATATGGTTTTAGTTATATGAATACTATATTTAGACAATTTATATTTAGACACAATAATGTCATAGGTCAGGGTAATTGTCATAACACAGATATGCTATGTGACATTGTTTGACAAAGTATTTTCCCATAAAGTATTCATTAAAGAAGTGTACAAAGGTTTAGATGAAGTACACTGATAGCTAGACGAAGTACATTCATGTTAAAACAAAGCCATCTTCGGTTAGACGAAGTTAACTTGTGTTTAGATGAAGTAAGCTTCATATACGATGAAGTGAACTTCCTGTATGACGAAGTGAATTTCGTGTATGACGAATGATTCTTCGCATACAATGAAGTGATCTTCGTGTAGAGATGAAGTGAGCTTAGCATACAACGAGGTAAAAACTTCGTGTATTATGAAGTGATCTTCGCATTTGACGAAGTGAGCTTCGTATATGATGAAGTGATCTTCATATATATATAAATTTGTGCAAGACATAGTGTTCTTCGCATATGATGAAGTGATGAACAGTTTATCCCCATGTAATTTAATTTAATCAGATTTCTATTTTGGTGATTAACAAAACCATGTTATGTTGATAATTATCAAACCCTTGATTAAGGTCACTAACCTATTTTCTATAAGTCTTGAGCACAGGAAATATAACAAGGAAAATCAAGCCAAATTGGTAAGTATTATTCTTACTGAAGCAACATTAAGATCAAGTATGATATTTCTCTAAGTACACATCAGTTTCTTTTATAAATTATGACGACTACAGTAGAACTGTAACAATTTCCTCATAACAGTTTCATAAATGCCTTTATCGATTTCTTCATAGAATGAAACATCGTTTGAATTCAAAAGAAATCGTTCTCACAACGATTTGCTATCGTAAAGATTAGTTTAGATCGTAACGATTTCTTCAGATGTCTCAACGATTTGCTATCGTAACGATTCCTTTATTTTCGCAACGATTTGCTATCGTAACGATTCCTTTAGTTATCGTAACGATTTGCTTATCGCAACAATTTCTTCAGACGTCGTAACGATTTGCTTATCGCAACGATTTCTTCAGACGTCGCAACGATTAGCTATCGTAACGATTCCTTTAGTTATCGCAACAATTGCTATCATAACAATTCCTTTAGTTATCGTAACGATTTGCTTATCGCAACGATTTTCAGATGTCGTAACGATTTGCTTATCGCAACGATTTCTTCAGACGTCATAACGATTTGCTTATCGCAACGATAGCTTCAGATATTATAATGATTTGCTTTGCGCATCGACTTCTTAAGTAACGTAACGATTTCTTGGTTCTCATAACGATTTGCTTTGGGCATCGACTGCTTAAGTAATCACATCGATTTCTTTGGTTCTCATAACGATTGCTTTGTGCTTCGACTTATTAAGTAATCATAATGATTTCCTTAATGATCACAACGATTCTTTCATATCTCACAACGATTTGCTGTTGGTTGCATAACGATTTCATAAGTCATAAATGCATCGATTTCATATCAATCAACTTGACATATGACTTACTTTCAACGGGTTGAATAGTCAAAGTCTTCGCACATATTCTTCTATCAGCTGTGCATTTAATGAGATTGAACGTATCTCTGCATGCATGCAGACGATATCGTCCATTATCGTGTCTATTCTTTATGCATCTTTTAGAACAGCAGAATAGCATTACTATTTTGATGAATATTCACAGTAACGTTGATTGACAACAAGAGACAGTTCAGCTGTCTATCATTCTAGCTTGCTTTGTGTGCAGGTCCTGGTCAGCTATTCATCTCACAACAATTGGACCTGTAGAAGCCAAAGGACACTTCAGAAGATCCTATCTCTTTGCGTGCACAAATGGATAAAGGACTGTTGACTGGAAGCTTCCAAGTGCCACTCAGTCTAACGTCCATCAAAAGCTAGAGGCAACAGATACTTCAACGTTTAGATTTCAAATTGAAGATATATATATTGAAGAAAGGAGCTCCAGAAGTAGTGATACACATAGAGAGAGAACGACAGTCATAGAAAACTCTCTAATCATCAAGTCTTCTGCGAGTTCTCAAGAAAGAGCCAAGCCTCATTCCATTAGATTAGCTCTTTGCTCTCTGCATTGTTTGTAGATTTTCGAGAGAGCTTGTTTGGTTCTGAGAGTGAGCTTTTGTTTATAGATCTCATTGCTCTCAGTCCCTTGCTTCAGATCTTGGCTTATCAAAGCTTGATCTAGGGGCTTAATCTCCTGCTTACTTGTTTCTGTGTGTGTTCCCTTCTGTTGAGAAGGAAGACCTGGTGGGGTATCCAGGGTGTTGTTCCTCTTCGGGCTGTGAAGAGAAGACCAGCTGGGCTGGGTATTATAGTGTCCATAGGGGGACTGTCCCCTAGTTAGTGAAATCCTGAGTTGTTGCTCAAGGACTGGACGTAGGACTTCTGTAGAGAGGAGATCCGAACCAGGATACATCTTGTGTTGTGTGATTGTCTTCGTGTGATTGTTGTTTCTCTTTACTAACACTAACAATCTTCAAAGTGTATTTCTCTGTGAACATTTTTAGTGAACAGTATTAGCTGATAAATTTTAAAGACCCATTCACCCCCCCTCTGGGCTACCTAACTGGCACAAGTGGTATCAGGCGAGTCTCTTCGACAAAGAAGAAGATCTAACGATCTGAAGAGTAAAGATCATGGCAGCCCAAGGAAACATTGAAGGTTAGTCTGTCAACCGACCCCATCTCTTCGATGGTGAAGACTACATTTACTGGAAGACCAGAATGGAGTATTTTCTGCAAGGATTCGACGATCAGATCTGGTCAATTATAGAAGAAGGAGATCCCGTTATCCTGAACTCAAGGCCGAACTGGACTGGACGACGATGATAGGAAGAAGATCTCCCTCAACTGTAAAGCTAAGAGCATTCTGTGTTGTGCTCTCAGTAAGAAGGAATTCAACAGAGTTTCAGCCTGCAAATCCGCAATGGAGATGTGGAAAAAGCTCAGAATCACGTATGAAGGGACAGACAAAGTGAAAGAGACAAGGATTGACATTCTTGTAACACAATATGAAGATTTCAGATGCAACCGGTGAATCCATAACTCAAATGTTCAGTAGATTTACAGACATACAAACGGCTTAGCTGGACTTGGGAAGACATATGAAATTGGAGAAGATATGGTTAGGAAGATTCTCAGATCCCTACCACCCTCATGGACCCCAAAGATAACATCCATTGAGGAAGCCAACGACTTGAAAAAGATGTCGTTCGAGAAGCTATTGGGTCCCTTATGGCCCATGAGATCAACATGGAAAGGTTGGGAGAGTCCTCGAGCAGAAAGAAGCACTCAAATGCCCTTAAAGCTAAAGAAGACTCATCAAATGAACTCTCAGATAACAATGAAAGCAACAAGGACAGTGAAGATGAAGAGAAGCAATGCTGTCCAGGAGATTACAACGCATCCTAGCCAAAGAAGAAGAAGTTCCAATCTAGTAGAAGACACTTCAAGAAACACAAGGAGTTCAAGAAATCAGAAGGAAAAGATTAGAAGAAGACCGAGCCGATATGTTATGATGAGTGTAAGAAGCCCGGGACATATCAAGGCAGAATGTCCAAAGCTCAAGAAAGGTGAATACAAGAAGAAGGACAACTTCAGAAAATTCAGAAAGTACAAAAAGAAAGCAATGGCAGCTGCGTGGGAGAAACAACAGTGACTCTGACAGTGAGTCAACCCAGAGAGCAGTGAGGGAGAAGAAGAAGCCAACTTGGCTTTCATGGCCAATACAGATGAAAAGATAACCTCTGACTCCTCTTTTGATTCTTGCAATGATTCTGATTCAGACATTTAGAAGAAGCATTTAATGAACTGTATGATAAATATAGAAATGTATCTAAGTTACTAAAAGCTAGTAAGAAGAGTATTGCCTGTGTCTAGAAAACACAAACTCAGATTTAAAATCAGAAAATGAACAATTAGAAAAATAAGTATCTGAACTGAAAGAAGAAATGATCTATTGTGTGAGGATCTAAAAGATAAGAATAAACAATAATTGATTAGAGAAACATGAGAAATCAAATGAACTAAGAATAGAAATCAAAGCCTTAAGTGAAGAAAATGACAAACTGTCAAAGACACTAGAGAAATTACTAATGGTAAGAATTCTTAGTATTAAAGGTGCTAGACGATTAGGGAAGAATAAACAAGGAATAGGATACACCCTCCAGATAATGAAGAAACCATTATTTATTCGAAAATATATCAAACCCCTAAATTTGTAACTGAACAAGAGACATCATATAAATCTAACTTAAATACGCTTCATATGAAAAGTAAACTAGAGTAACATGCTGCAGCCACTGCAATAAATTAGGACACACAAAATAACATGTCCAACTAAGAACAAGAAATGGGTAATAAAAGGAAAAATTGATGACACTAACCAACAAGGACCCAAAAAGAATTTGGGTACCTAAAACTTAATGTTTCATTTCAGGATAACCTTCGAGCATCCAAATGGTATTTGGATAGTGGGTGCTCAAGGCACATGTGAGGAAGTAAAAGATTATTCTCTCATCTAGAAGCTGAAGAAGGAACAGTCACCTATGGAGACAATGGGAAAGGGACTGTTATGGGAGTGGATCTGTTGGCAGCAACAACAAACTATTATTGAAGATGTTCTATGTGTCAAAGGTCTGAAGCATAACCTTATAAGAATCAGCCAACTGTGTGACAGGGAACCAAATCAAATTCAAGAATCCAAGTGCAGCATTATGAAGGATGGAGCAGTTATCTTTGAAGCTAACGAGGAAAAGAATCTATATAGTACTGTACCTTGAAGAACTCAAAGATCAAGATATTTGTTTAGCAGCCAGCAAAGAGCAGTCAACTGAGCTATGACACAGAAGATTGGGCCACTGCAGTTTGGATGACATGAACAAGCTCAGAAAGAGAAGTCTTGTGGAAGGTCTGCCCAAAGGCCAGCACTAAAATGGATGGTATCTGCAGACCGTGTGCAAAAGGGAGCACACTAAGAGTTCCTTCAAGTCAAAGACTGTGGTAACCACCTCTAAACCCTTAGAACTCCTTCACATGAATTTGTTTGGGCCAATGAGGACCACAAGTCTTGGAGGAAAGAGTTTCAGTTTCGTAATAGTGGATGATTACTCAGAGTTCACATGGGTGTCATTCTTGGAACACAAAGATGACACATTTGACAGTTTTGTAAGTTTCAGCAAAAAGGTGCAAGAGACAAGAAGTAATGCATTATTGGAATCCAGTCATGATCATGGAGGAGAATTCTAGAATACAAATTTATAAAATTCTTTGTGATGACCAAGGGATTGAGCACAACTTCTCAGCACCGAGGACACCACAGCATAAGGAGTTGCTGAAAGAAGAACAGAACTTTATTAGACATGGCAAGAACAATGCTGTCAGAATATGATTTGCCAAGATATTTTGGGCTGAAGCATTGAATACAGCAAGCTATATCATCAACAGGGTGATGA
>JACBKR010005520.1:0-17945 GCA_014218235.1 Colocasia esculenta | reverse complement strand
CAGCCTCCCTCCTCTGGCTCAGAGGGCTTAAGGCAATGTTATATAGACAGTGGGCTCGAGTTTAGCTGCCTTGGATGCTCAAGTGTGAAGAAACACACTTGTACACATGGCAATCCAAGTCTAAAGGCTCCAACCAATGGGGAGAGGCCACATGAGATTTTTACTGGGTCAAGGGAGTGCCAAGGTGGCTCATATGCCCGTTGGGAACGGCCCCATGCGGTGCACGGGCGAGAGAATGGTGCAAGTGGGCTATATTCTCGGGGTTGTTGCGCAGACCAGGTAAACCAGGTTAACGTCCAGCGATCCTGCCGCCAACCGCATGCAGACGTCCAGGGATGTGGACATCAGGATGGGTCAACGTCAATGAGGCTTGCCGTCAATAAGTAGTTGGCGGCCATCGATGCTGCCGTCTACATAGTATCCGAGGCAGGTCAACAATGGTCAAACGAGGCTTAATGGGCAAAAACCCCACGAGATGGGCCAAATCTCGCGTCTACACACGTCCTCTGTACCTGACACGATTTAGGCCCATATTTGTTTTCATCCATTAAATATTTTACCTTCTTTAAGTGCATCGTTTGGTTTCGACGTGATTTTACTGTGTGACAGAGATCTGTAACTTTGACAAACCTTGGTTTTAGTTGTAGTATGCCTTTTTATAGTGTTATTTAAGCCTGTATATATCCAGCACCCTAATAACAATCAAGCACATGTTAAAAGGTGTTATAAAGTGAATTTGATTATAATGTTCTCTTCATGTGATTATGCTTCATCTTGTCCCTATTCTCCAACTTATTTTTAAAGTCCATGATCTGAGTTGCATAGTAATAATCATGTTTGTTGTAAACATGTGTTATGCTTAGAGTTTAGCCTATTTTATTTAAGTTTTTGTTAATTGATACTAGCTATTTATGGACTTTATGAATTTTGTACTTTTCTTATTTGATAAGCCTTTCGTTATTTACATGGTTCACTGTGATTCACATGCATGATTAGGAAAGTTTTCATGTATCACACTTCCACACTTGCACAATAGGCACCCTTCTTAACAAAATGGAACCTCTCTATTGGACATTCCATTCTGGCAGACTATGGACATTTTTGTTAAGACCTCTGTAAGTCTCTGTACTCAATGGATTCCCTCATAGAGACCGAGCTAGTTATACCATGAAGTTTCCTAGAGATAGAGAGCACTATGTTTCTGTACGTTCTATCATTTGCTTATACTTGGTCAAGACACTACATGCTATGTAACTTAAACTATGCCATTATGTTGTCTGTTTAAACCTTCAACATCGTACCCCTTGTTATTCTTGAACTCTCATTGCACATTTGGAATCCATGAGAAATCATACTCTTGCTACATTGTGCTTATTCTTGGAATCCATTGGCCATAATATGTCTGCGTAATCAGAAATACCTGGAACTTCGGTCCAATGAACAATGCATGTGCAAATAAGGGCTCTGTCTGGTCCTGGGAAGGAGCGCCTCGGCATACTTATTAACCGCCAAGTATGGACTTGTGGTGCGTGGCATGGCACCGAATGTGTGCTAAATTTGAAAGTACCTTTGTGTGATATGATAAGTTTGACTATCTGAATGATTATTTGATATGTGTGTGAATATGGCTAGTCCTATTATTGAGAATTTGATACGTACTTGTTTTTGAATCCTTGTTCACTATCTATTGATAATCAATTACATGAATCATCATGCAACCCGTTGAGCTACTATTATTACTCTTGTCATAGGACTCTTTTTTACTATCATGCATATATTGTTATCCTATTGTTATAGAAATTCTACCTGTTAAAATGTTAATCACTTATATCATTGCCCGCACATCTAGATATAAATCCTACTAGGCGAGTGTGCTTGTACTTGCTTTCACTAACATTTTTAGGTAGCGAAGGTGAAAGGAATAAAGCTTAGGATGGGACATGTGTGTCGAGCGAGGAGTACACTTCGAGAGTCATTCTTAATTCTTGAGTGGCCATTATTGTAATTTTTACTTTTCTTTTGAGAGATAGATGGATTAGTAGTAGAGACTTGTTCTTTTTATTTGGACATCAGAGATTGTAATATTCACTTATTATGAATTAAGGAAGAGAATTTGACTATTGAATTGTGGGCCCTACTTGTATTAATTATTTGTCTATACCTTCTGAATACTTGCTTGTCAATCTCTCGATTTATCCAATACTAAAATCGGAGGCGTGACAAATACATAGTGATGTATGTGACTCTCGACGAATCTCTAGAAGTGGTAACAAATATTTGGTAATATTTATTGATGATTTATCAAAATACTACTACCTCTATCTAATTAAAACTAAAGATGAAGTACAATTATAAGGCTGAAGCTAAAAGTCAACAAGAAAATAAAATTAAAATACTTAGGTTTGACAGAGGAGGAGAGTATAACTCCCTTGCACTAACCCAATTCTGTCAAGAACATGGAATAATACATGAGGCAATTACCCCTTACTCACCCCAATCTAATGGTGTAGTTGAAATGAAAAATAGAACACTAATGGATATGGTTAACTCTATGTGTAAGACTCGGCTTCCCGGCTTTCCGTTCGGTGTTTTAGATGACTGGCCACTAATGCATCTGGTTTGGGCGACACGTTAGTGTCACGTCGTGGGTGTCCGATGCGACAGTCATCCTTGTCACGACGAGCTTGTGCGTCGCGTTCTTGTCGTGCCTTGCTTCTCCGTCGCATCTTCATGTCGCGCCTGGTCAACGGGTCACGACAGTGTTCCGTCATTTTGGTCATCTGACACCTGTCAAGGTGGCAGGCGTGTCAGTATGACCTGTCGCGTTGTCACGACGTCTCTGGGGGACTCATTCTTGTCGCGGTGCATTGACCCGTCGCGTTAGGGTCCTCAACGCGGTGCGTCGCCCCGTCGCGACTTAGTGCCGAAGGCTTAAGGCCTTGGTCTGGCCCCTCTTCTCCCTTTCCCTCTTTCCCCTCTCTTCTCCCCTCCAGCAGTGCTCCACCTCCTTCCTCTTCCCTTTGTGCGTTTTAGGCGAGGAGGAGGGTCGTGCGTGGTGCTGTAGCGTTGTGGAGCTTGCGTGGAGCGAGGAGGAGGTTGCCAATCCGACGTGAAGGGCCCTATTTGGGGTTTGTTCTTCGTTTAAGGTAGGGATTGCTTGTACCCTTCTCGATCTGGGTGAATTGGGAGCCCCTCGGGATTTTTAGATAGTATTTACTACTTCTCCATGCTCCCCTCCCCTTGTGGAGTGTTTGTGGTGTGTGGGTGGCTCCGAGATGGAGCATCCTGTGGTCTGCCCATCTTCTGGTGTCGCGACCGCGGTGCGCGTCGCGACACCAAAGGGCACGATCGTGTCGCGGCGAGCCAGCCCAACGTGATGGCTTCATGGTCGGGCGGTCCTACGTGATCTTGTCGCGGCTCGTTTCCTTGTCACGACAGGTTGCTATCGCAGTGCCCTTCCCCGTCGTGATGGTATCGCGATGGCCAGGGGGGACGCAACAGTACCTGTGTTGCCTCGTGTTTCCATGGCCCAGGTTAGTGTGTCGGTGTGTGCCCCAGAGCAAGCTTTGCCCTTAGACCTTCTGGTGGGAACGCAGTAGGTTACCTCACTGCGTTCAGTAACCGAAGGTGACACCTTCGTGGCCGTGTCCTGGCAGCGGTGCCAGGAGGCTCGCGTCTATCTAATAATCGATTGTCCGACAATCAATCGATTATTAGCAGAGTGATGTTTTCTGTACTGCCTAGTGGTGTTCCGAGGTTCTGGCCTACTTGTGTGTGCCTTGGTTGGCCGACGGCCTTCTCGAGGTCCGTGTGTGCCTCGTGCTTGATGGGCTTGTCGTGAGTTACAAGCCAGCAGTTCGGCGTGGTTTTTGTTGTGCTTGCCCCGCCCGTTCGCCTGTGCTTGGCACTTGAGGGCTTGTCCCATTCATAGGTTGTCTCCATTGCCTGGGACCCCCATCCTCGGGAGCCTGTTGAGGGAGTGCTCTGGGCTACGAGCATGCTCGAGTTGGCAGCCGAGTTGGCGAACTCTAGAGTGGAGGGGAAATTGAGGTTTGGACAGCGGCGCTGAGTCATTTGTAGAGCTCTCTTGTCTGGGGCAGGACTCTGAGGTTGTCGAGGTGTTTTCTTCCCGACACAGCCCAGATAGTCCTTTGTCTCACTGCCTCTCTTTGCGTTGGTTCTGGAGCCACGTAGTAGTGCTAGGCGTAGGGCCGCAGCTTGGCCAGGCTGCGGTGGTGCGTGTGTTCTTGTGGTTTTCTGTGGCGGCTCTGTCTCGCTCTTCCGGGAGGCAAAGGTAGGAGTCAGGGTGGCGAGTAGAGGGAGTGTCTGGTGTGTCCCCTCTTAGCTGCCAGTGGCGGTGGCTTGGTTGCTGTTGTTGTGACGGTGTTTCCTCACTACGTTTCCAAGTGTTATCCGTTGCCCTAGCTTGCACGGCGGTTATAGCCTGGCCGTGCCTAGTTTTCGTAGGCATCGTTGGCTTGGCCTTGTTGGCCCGTGCTTCTAATGGTTTCTGCTTCTGTGTCCTCTCGGTTCCATAGTCCCGTTCTTGGGTGCCAGTCTGTGGTGGCACCGGCGTGTGTGGCTTCCCGACCTTACGGTGTGTCCGGGGTCTGGGGTGGTTCTACTTGTGAGCCCTTAACCTTGTGGAGGTCTGAGGTGGCCCGTGCTTGTGGTCAGACGTCATTCTCACTTGGTTGTTGCGTGGTCTCGGTGGGTGTGCCAAGGGTTGCTTCCGTTTGGTGCCCGACCCCGTTGGTTTCTACAGGAGTCGTGTGTGTGTCACGACATTGGTTGGTGGCCGTGGTGTTGCATTGTTCTGTTCTGCTTCTTTGTAGTACCCTTCTGTAGGTGTTCCTCACTTTACAGCTTTCTAGTGTAGTTTTATGTTTTCAGAGTTCCTACTGCTCTGGCTAGTAAGGGACTGGTAATCCCTACTGGGCCTTGTTCGTGAGGCTCACTCCCCCTACTTCCTTCAGCTAGGGGCTCGTCGTCGCGGGTGCTCAGTGTCGGACGGGTTTGCGGATGCGGCTGTGGCGTCGTATGCTATCAGCAGCAGTGAGAGCGAGTGTTGTGAGCTCTTGTACCTGAGTGAGTTGAGAGTTGTGCTTTGCAAATTCTCAAGGTATGCCCCTTAAGGACTGCATCTTTCTTCTTGTACCTGTGCTTTTACTTGGGACATGTTATACAGACTTTTGTATATTGTATATCTTGTATAGTTATTTAAATTCAGTACATATCTCACTAGACTATTTCTTCTAACCCTTCCGGGTCTTCAGATCCGTGGGTGGCGACACGTACTTTGGGGTCCCTGGCGGGGATCCAGGAGGTCGGGTCGTTACACTATGCTAACTATTTCAGGTGCATTTTAGAACTTGTGGGGGGAACCCCTCTTAACTATTGCTACATTCTAAACAAAATGATTCTACACCTTATGAAATTTTGAAAAGGAGAAGGCCTAATTTAAAGTTTCTCAAAATGTAGGGGTGCCTTGCAAAAGTAAAAATTTGAAACTAAAGAAAGAAAATTGAACCTAAGACTATAGGCACCATTTTCATTGATTATATTATAAACTATAATGTTGATAAATTCTCTAGCAGTACAAATAGATTTTGGTAATTAATTCTGAAATAAATGACATTTCATACAACACTATAATTGAAGTTAGAGATGTAGTCTATTTTGAAAATATATTCCTTTAAATTTAGAATAAAAGTGGACCTAGTACTAGTTATAACTCCATTAACCCTAGAGAAGAAGAAGAAGCTCCCACTGAACTTAAGAGAAGTAAAAGGACTAGAACCGATAAAAGTGTGAATATTTATGCATTTTCAGTAGAAGACTCTCAACTACCTTCTCCGATGCCATGAACCCATAGATTCACCCTTCTATAAAGAAGTTATAGATAGTGAATGAATTCTATAGTCCAAAACAATACTTGGATCTTAACTGATATGCCCCCAGTTGTAAAGCCATTGGATATAAATGGATTTTTAAGAAGAAATTGAACCATATGGATTAGTTGATATATAAAAGGTCAAGTTAGTAGCTAAAGGGTTTATAGAAAAAGCCAACATTGATTATTTTTATGTATATTCACCTGTGACTAGGATCACCACCATTAGAATCTTGATTGCGTTAGCATCCATACATAAACTAATCATACACCAAATGGATGTAAAAACTACTTTCTTGAATGGTGAATTAGATGAAGAGATTTATATAGATCAACCCGAGGGCTTTCTTATTCCAGGTCAAGAAAATAAAGTTTTTAAGTTAATTAGCTCACTTTATGGGTTAAAAACAAAACCCAAACAATGGCATGAGAAATTCAATAAAACTATTATTCTTATGATTTTAAAATCAACCAAACTAATACATGTTTGTATCATAAAATATTTGGTGAAAATATTGTTATCGTGTGCTTATATGTTGACGATATTTTAATATTTAGTCCAATAAAATGTTGTTAAAGAAGTTAAGAAATTTCTATCTGAAAACTTTGACATGAAAGATTTAGGTGAAGCTAGCTTGACTTAAATACTAGAATCATACGAAGATTAGGTGGAAAACCCTGGCACAATCCCACTATGTAGAAAATATCCTTGGAAAATTTTACTATATAGATTGTCAACCCATTTCTACTCATTATGTCATAAGTATTCACCTAAAGAAAAACTTAGGTAACCTAATACTGCAAAGTCAATAGCACAAATCATAGGATCACTTAAATTCCTTACAAATTGCACAAGGCCAGACTTGTCTATGCAGTCAATAATCTTAGCAGATATACCATTAACCCAAATGAGAGTCATGGAATGCCTTAGACAGAGTACTTAGATATTTAAAAGGTACTATATCATATGATTTACACTACACTAGCTATCCTCTATTCTAAAAGGTTATAGGGTTAACCAGCAAAGCCTTATGGACTCCCAAGCTCAGTTCTTTAGAGAAGTCATGGGTTACCTACGTCCTTCTCCAGATCAGCCTCCACCTCAGTGATCTTCGTTTGTCACAATATCTTGGAGTCTCTTGCTTTTTATTATCCCACTCCCGTCTTTTTGCTGTGACAAAGGGGGACAAGTTATCTAGTTATACTAGGTATATTATGTTGTGTGTGTTTTTAGTTTCATTTTTACTATATGAATGTGTGCTTGCCTGATGCACTTAGGCTATGTGAGGTTAATAGTGTCTAGGTGAGTGTGCATCACCCATCCTTTGTAAAAAAAAAAAATGAATATGAATGAAAACACAAAAAGGGGGAATATTCAAAAATCAAAAATAGTGCTTTCTTTGTGTGTTTAATGCTTCATAAAGTATGTTAAATATTATATATTTTGCCAACATCAAAAAGGGAGAGATTGTTGTCTCCATGTGCAAAATGATGTTTTGAGGTTGACAAAATGAGTTTGTGTTGAAGCATATGGCCATTTGTATTTTATGGATTTATTTTAAATGTTCATGATATATGAGATTCATAGGCTTACATGGTGTCTAAAGTCCACAAACAAAGGGGTAAGGTGAGTATTTAATCTTTTCAGATGTTAGAATTTGAACTGACTTGAGTTTTGCACTTTTGTAGGAAATCGATTGACCGACCCAGGGGAATCGGACGGCTGACCTAGTCAGTACCATTTGGCACTACCGCAGTCAGGAAATTGGATGACTGAATGCAAGAGTTGGTCGACCAATTATTCAAGACCAATCGATTAAAGAACAACAAGGCCAATCGATTGAAGAACAGGGCTCAATTGATTGATGACCAAGTACAAAATCGGACAACCGATTTGAGGATTTCAGTCGACTAACCTGGCCAGTACTGTTTTGTATTGGGACAGTCAAAAAGTCGGACGACTGACCTGATAATTTTGGTCGACCGATTTAGAACAATGAAGGGCCAATCGAAGCTATGTCCAGAATCGGATGATTGATCTGGTAATATCGATCGACCGACTCCGGAAACTCAGTTTCCTTTCTAGGTTGGACACTTTCCTATTTTGGATTTGCACAAGTTTATCTTCTAATCTATGGCCAAGATGAAGTCCTTAGGTCATGGGTATAAAGGAATAGGTCGTCCCTTATGTGTTAACACCATACACATCTTTGGAGAAGAGGTTTCTGCACCTGGCTAGGTCAAAGGACGTACAAGTGGACCAGAACGACTTCCAGGCTTTCTCCTCGAGGTTTGTTGATTCAAGTCGAAGTTTTGGATGACAAGTATGATCTGCAACCATAGTGCAACGTCCAAGGAATCCAATGCAACTGTTTGACTTCTACTCCAAACGTTTCTTAACAAGGCAAACAGGGGAAATCTGAAGTTTGTGTTTCTACTTCTTTCTCTTGTTCTTTGGGTTGAGAAACTTCTCACAACATTTATTTTACATATCCTTGTGTGAGAGAGAGTTGTGCTTGTGGTTTACGAGTGTGTGTGTGTGAGGGTTTTGACAGCGAGGCCTTGTCACTGTTGAGACGTGTGTGTGTGTCTGTGTGTGTGGAGGGGTTGTACTATGTATCTCTGGCCAAGTTCAGAGTAGTGTGTTGCCACCTCACGTGTGTGGGGGGTGGATCTAGGCGCACAATCCTTGTGTGGCTGAACCACCTAAACAACTGTGTATTGTGGTTTGTTTCCTTTTCTTCTACCCCTTCTACGTACGTTGTTAGTTTGTGGTTATGTGTTTCATTCGATTGCTATTGTTTGGTCTATCAAATTAGTTTAATTTTTTATTTGTAGTCAACCAATTCACCCCTCCCCTCTTGGTTGTACATTGCACACGTTCACTTCATAACTGTCAACTAGATTGATTAGATTGTCACAGTTGTGTACATGGTCCTTAGACCTGAGACACCACAAACAACTTGTTGGTGGATTTCTGTGTTTTGACCTTGGCCTACGAATCTCCATTCAAGGAATCCTAAACAGTGAAAGTTCGGACATAGAGGAAGACCTTCGAAGAGGATTGAGTGGTCAACAAGGGATCATTTGCCCTCGATACATAGAGGGATAATACTCTAGATATCGATGAATTAGAGTCCCTGGCCAGGGCAGTCAAGATATCAAAAAGAGTTTTCTGATATCATTCTAAGGCATTAGATCCAAGTGGAACAACAGGCTAGGGTTTGACAGTATACCAGATCCTAAGTTATTTTGAGAGTATTATGTGAATTAAGAATTATATCTGCATGGTAATTGATGACGGAAAGGTTCCATGTATGGGTTGCAGAACCCTAATACCATCCAGATTCACATGGTATTTCTTGCACGCAACGTGATCAGAGGTCCGACTGAATCGACTAGATAATGTCGATTTGGAGAGTTAATTAATTAATATGAGATATTAAGTCAGTAAGGAGTTACTGAGTTTATTGATTAATTGGATTGATACTTGGGCCTAGAGGATCACATGTAATAGGTTTTCATATGACAGTTTAAATGTATATAGATCAGAGATTTTTGTGAAAAACTCTAATCTCTTTATAATATATTGACAGGACAACCCTAGCCATGCATAGGGCTCCGCTTGGCTTTCCCCCCCCCCCCCTTCTTGTCTTTTCTCTCTCTTGCACCACAAGAGGGAGCGCTCCATCCGTATGATGCAGAGATCAGCTTGGATCCAAGTGCACTCGTTGAGTGCTGTGACATCCGAGAGAGCGGGTGTGGACCGTCGTGAGGAAGACCACGTGGGCACAGTTAGAGGTCGAGCGATTGCGCAGCTTGCGGCATCACATTTGTTACGGTTTGTAACGGGGGTCAGCTCAAGCCAAGGTGACCGCCAAGGTGACCAAAGTGAGGTGTCCAAGTCGAGATGACCAAGCCGAGGTGACCAGGCCGAGGTCTACTTAGCTAATGTAAGACGCATGCTTCGAGCTCCTAACCTTGATGATAGGACCTGCAACGCCCACCGAGAGGTCTCGTTGGAAAGACACTCTGATGCTCAAGTCAGTCACTAGCCTAGAAGAATGGCCTAGCCTAAGGAGTAGAACAGTGTACCTATGCATGTGGAGTGTCTGCCTCTTATATAGGGGTAGGTTACCTATGGAAATTGTTGGATGATCCTACCAATCTTGTGTCAGGTCTCCTTAATCATTATCACACCGTCTCTGTAACTGCCACCCCAGATCATGCAGATCGTGGCCTCATTGCTTCCGTTACCAAGCGCACGACCAGCGGCCATTACCTCAGCGGTTAATGCCTCGACCGTTATGCGAGCCACATTCCCAGGAATCCCACAGACATGTCGTACTCTAGGTCGATTACAGTCGAGGTGGGTAAGTCTCATCCTTGGTCGAGCTATTGTTATCGGCTCAAGGGGTGTAAAGAGGTCGGTCTAGCCGATCTGAGTCATTGACCTAGACGACGCCGA
Source organism: Colocasia esculenta (assembly GCA_014218235.1). Classification (NCBI taxonomy): domain Eukaryota; kingdom Viridiplantae; phylum Streptophyta; class Magnoliopsida; order Alismatales; family Araceae; genus Colocasia; species Colocasia esculenta. Next base: position 7,584 of record JACBKR010005520.1, on the reverse strand, counting down.
GATGTTTGGTCCAAGCCATGTCAGGACGTCAGCTCTGGTACTCTGGGAAGTGGCTGAGCCGAGGCTCCAGCCGACCTATGGGAGCTCTCGGTGTCATTTGCCCCCCAGGTTCAAGTCAAACCATGCCAGTGGGATGAGGTGAAGCTGCTGTCTGGAGCTCCTCAGTTAACTACATGTGCTTGCCACATGGCTCTGCCAGCCCACATGGTCTGCCACGCATCCTGTCACCATATTGACTACGCCGATGTCATGATGGTAGAGATTTATCGACTGCCACAGGCGACATCAATCGTCGCATCGCTGCCTCGACTCATGCGGGCCATCATCGCTCTCCTCGCAAGCCCCGCCAACCACAATCTGAGGCAAAGTTCGGTAGCTAATCGAGGGCCACCACCTGGTTGAATCTGGGCACTTGAAGCGAGCAACGAATCATAGTCGTTGGATTGGCCCGACCCCCCAGCCCTATAAATAGAGTGGTATGTATCCGAAACACCACCTTTGCTCCCGTGTTCGAGTTTCGAACAAGATGACCAGCCAACATGATTCGCTTAGATGAGCCTGCTTTATTGTATCATTGTCCGAGGTTCTTCATCCAGTCTCATTCTCCGCTTGATTCCTTGAGAGGTAAGCGATGAGCTCCACCTCTTCTTCTTCTAGGGAATCTTCCTCATCTTCCTCTTCTAAGAGTTCTCCTTCTGAGAACATCTCTGTTGCGATGTCATCAAGAACGATGTCACCTCCTCATCCTTCATAGATGAGCCTGGCTTTCTTGAGGCAGGTCCATCCGATGCTCAAGCGTCAACTTCTACCACAGAAGTTTCTGACCCGAAGGTTATGCCTGGGTCATATGAACCCAGGAAGCCTTCTACTCACTCCTCTGTTCTCGTCGACAGATCGACTCGGTGGCCAACACTCCAAGCGAAATCGACAATGATACTCTACAGTGGATAACAAGTCACCCCAGTCTATCTTTCCCGAGGGTTTGCCTTGTTGATTTCCGATCAAATCTAATCCCATCATACGATGGAGAATGGGTTTTGCCTCTACACCGAGGCCGTTAGAGTAGGCTTTCGATACCCCTTGGATCCTTTTGTTCTTCTTCTCCATCTTCACTTGGGAGTCACTCCTTTGCAGCTGGCCCCAAATTCCTGGAGGTCGATTGTCGGCTTCCGCACTGCCTGCGCCTTGGCTAAATTAATGTTGAACATTCATCTTTTCTTTTACTGTTTCTCTGTAAAAGCCTTTGGCGATTGACTTTATTTTGAAGCTCGGACAGGTCGGCACATACTTGGTCGAGCCCCTTTCTCTATCCATAACTAAAAGAGGAACTACTGCTTTTTCCATTGCCCTGAGGGATGGCACTTCCCAACCACCTAGACGTCAATAAATGTTTAGGACAGTGCCTTCTAGTCCCTCACCCACTTCCTCATATCCAAGCTCTCGGACTTCAAATCTCTATAGGCGGCAGAAGCCCCCGGCCTATTCAATTCGTCTGACAAGCTGTTCGAGCTTATCAACAAGGCTAGCCAAGGTCTAACATCCTTTTCGTCGCCTCTCCTTTCAACAGTGTTCCTACACCCAAAGAACTGACCCCTTTTCTCTTTCTGTATAGAAATGGTCGACAAGGGAAAGTTTTCGGGGCAAACGAATGTCGCGAATGCGCCAAGGACTCGAAACTTGCCAAATTGGTCGAGCAGTAGTTCTTGTCCAAGGGCAAGAAAAGTGTATTCTGACGCTCGAAGAGGCCAAGGATGGAAGAAACTGAGGTCGAAGTCATCAATACACTGACCTCCCAGCGCGAGGCTCAGCTGAACCGGAGGCTCCTCCACCTTGGCTAAATATGGCCAAGAAGACGCCCGAACAGCCACAGCTATGCTGACGTCAACGTTAACTGAAGTCACTCCCGGGGATCTTCACAGACTCGGTGTTCGCTTCTTCCAATGAGGGGAGAGCCCAAGGCCACCGAGTGGGGGCCACTAGTCGATTCCCCCGAGAGCTAAGGCCCGCACCTCGGGAATGAAATCTAATGAGGTCGTCAAAGACCTCTATCGCACCATCCAGATCAACTGGGCTTAATCGGGGCCCTTCTCCAAAAGGTGGACGGCTCCCGTACCAACACTGACAGGAGGGTAGCTGTCACGGAGTAGAAGGCCGAGGCAGTCGAGAAGAAGGCTGAAGAAGCCGAGAAGCAGGCTGCGGAAGCCAGGAGGCTTCACGAAGAGGAGGACTGGTAGGCCACCAAGGCCGCAGACAAGGCTTCTCAACTAGTGTTGGCTACTGACAAGTATCACAAATCCTTCTTCGCTGAGAAGGACGCGCACTAGGCAACCAAGGCCCAGTTCACGAGTAGCTCACGGACAAGCGAAAGAAGGCGGTCGCCAAGTGCAAGCATTTTGAAGAGCTCAAGTCGTAGATCAACAAGCTCTTCGCGAAAGGGTATTGAGTTGTGTGTTTTGATGATGACATTTTGTACACAATCTGATGTCATATTGTATATATGTGGAAGATTATTGAGTTGTGTATTCATTTGGACGATGACTAAAAACCTTCATGTTGATGATGTCTACACACTAATACTTTGATTTTGATGATGACATATTGTACATATTATAATAATGACTAAACAACATGTTTTTGATACTTAATATTTCATATTTTACTGATAATGACATGTTTTGATGGTCCACTCTTCATATGTACAGGTTACAAAGTTTTGTCAAAGTAGTGTCGACTCTAGTTGAAAGTCAGGTCGACACTAGTTGCCAGTCAGGTCAACTCTAGTTGACAATCAGGTCAACACATAAAATCTACCCAGTAAGCTCTTGAAGAACAAGTTACAGTAGTGTCAACACTAGTTGAAAGTTAGGTCGACACTAGCTGCCAGTCAGGTCGACTCTAGTTGAAAGTCAGGTCGACACTAGTGTCCTGCCAGTAAGCTGGAACTAATATTTGGTCAGTAGTGTCGACACACATGAAAACTTGAGTCGACTCACATTGCGTGAAAACTCAGAAACACGCAAAGTATGATATCCAAAGGTTGTGATTTACTTCTGAAATCTGTTTGGGAGATTCTATTACTACCAAAATGCCCTTTCATCCTAGTGGCAATGAGGAGAAGGTTCTTTTGGACACGTGGCAGCCTTGGGTGCATTCTAGGTTTCTGTGCACATCTCTCTCACGTAAAAGGGACTGCACAGAGACTATAAAGGCTCTCTTGCCTCATCTAAAGCAACCATCCATCGATTCCATCATAGAGGATGTGGGGATCAAGGCCAAGCAGTGAAAGAAAGCATTGGAGTGCTGAAAGAGGAGCAGATCAAGAAGAAAAGCAGCAGAAGAAGAAGAAATCGTGCAAGCAGCAGATCTGAAAACATAGCATCGTGGATTGAAGGAGTACTCCATCTGATTTTCTCAAGGACCTTCAATTCAAGCTTCTGCAGATCATCTTCAACAAGGGACATCCAATTCACCTCTCTTTCATTCATTTTTATTGGAGTGCTCTTCTCAATTTATCTTTGAATGCTCGTGAGATCTATACATGCGTTCTGTGCAGATTTCTGTGTGCATGTAAGTGTGTTAATTAGATCAGTGCTAGAGGATCTGATTTCTTGTGATTTGATCTAGCTAGTGTGGTTTGAGCCGTCGTGCTCATGTGTGTGGTCTGAGCTATCGAGCTCTGTATGTGTGTGGTCTGAGCCGTCGTGCTCTGTGTGTGTGTAGTTTGAGCCGTCGAGCTCAAGTGTGTGTGTTGTACTCAGATTTGAGTAGTGTGGTCTGACTGTGTGAGGGGTGGATGTAGGAATCACTGGTGTGATTTCCAAACCACCTAAAAATCTCCTGTGCAGTGGTTTGATCCGTTTTCTGCGCTAGATGCATGCATAGGAATTTCGCTTTACACTACTTGTCTAATTGCTTCACACATCAACTACACACACCCACACATCAGATCATTAAGATTGTCTGTCAGAATGGATCTATAATTTGAAGTGATTTTTAAATTGCTTAAACTTCCGCTGAGTTTTGTGTTAGATCTATTAAACCCCCCCCCCCCCCCCTTCTAGATATGTTCATCCTAGATATTTGATCCTACAAAAAGTAGTCCTTCTGCCTTGGCTATGTTGCGGAACATTTCCCCAACCTCGACCTGTCTGAGATGGCTCCCCCAGATGAGGACGAGGAGTCGGGAGAGGAGGAAGATGACGAGGCCGCCACAGCCGTTGTCAGAGCCACAGCCGTCGACACACCTGCAACCATCACCGTCGAGGCCGACACTACACCTACAGCAACTGCGGCCGACGTCGGGGAAGTTCCTCCAGCCGAGGGGACTAAGTCTGCCTAGGTCGAGGTTGGGGCGGTCAGAACCAAGCCAATGACCCCAACACTTATGTAGGCGCCCTCTGCGTAGCGCTTCTTGCTAACTTCACAGCCTCGGCCATTGTCGAGACCCCTTTTTGTATACCATCGCCTCGGCCAAAAAGCCGAGGCCATTAATACAATGGAAGTTTTACTTCTCGTCAATCGCAAACCTTCTTCCAATTGCAACGATTTCCACATGTTCGGGTCATCGGCATCTTCCGAGAACTTAACCTTGGGATGTTTAGTTCCAAGTCAACCCAAGACCATAGTATAGCTTACGTCATCCCTAAATCATTCTGACATGGTATGCCCATGCGTTGGCTTCACCGACATCCACGACTATTGGCCTACACTTAACAAATGTAAACTTCATCGGTCAATCGAGCCGAGGGTGTCGTAGCGATCTCTTACGACCTCAATGACTGAAGATTCTTGAGAAGGTATACTTGGTTATTCTTCATCTACCCACGAGGTTGGGGCCAGCTGAGAGTGCCAAAGTGACCTCATCAAAAGTGACTCCACCGACACCTATGATGTTGGACAAAATATAGCCTTACTACTCGCACATTAACTCATATTGTCGGAATCAACCGAGTGCCTAAGGGACCTCACTGCTAACTTCACCGATGCCTCTACGATGCTAACCATGTCGGGGGTGATGCCTAAGCGACTCACCATTCGAAGACAATGCTATAAAGTGACTCGTCGTTGGCCCCAAGATGATGATATAGAGCGACTCGTCGTCAGCCGCATGATGTTGCTATAGGGCGACTCATCGTCTTCACGAGTGTCAAAGCGACCTCATCCTTCATGAGTGCTGAAGCGACCTTGTCTTCTTCATGAGTGTCGAAGCAACCTCATCTTTCATGAGTACCGAAGCGACCTCGTTCAGTGAACTACTCCGACATCCAAGTTCCTTGGTGTCAGATGTCGGTATCCATGTCATTGATGAGTGTCGAAGTGATCTCGTCGGCCATCAGCCTCTACATAAGCCACGGATGACTTCTGGGACTTGGCTCCCCACATCGGCATTCAAGAGGTCTGAGATCAACCAAAAAAGAGAGAGAGAAGCCATACTACTTTTAATAGTGATTCCCACAGACGGCGTCAAAATGTTACGGTTTCCAATGGGGTCAACTCAAGCCGAGGTGACAGCCGAGGTGACCAAAGCGAGGTGTCCAAGCCGAGACGACCAAGCCGAGGTGACCAGGCCGAGGTCTGCATAGCCGACGTAAGATGCATGCTTCGAGCTCTCGACCTTGATGACATGACCTGCAAAGCCCACCGAGAGGTCTCGGTGGGAAGACACTCTGACGCTCAAGTCAGTCGCTAGTCGAGAAGAATGGCCTAGCCCAAGAAGTAGAATAGCGTACATGTGCATGTGGGGTGTCTGCCTCTTATATAGGGATAGGTTACCCATGGCAACCGTTAGACAACCCCATCAATCTCACGTCAGGTCTCCTTAATCATCGCCATGTTGTCACTACAACAGCCACGCCAGATCATGCAGATCATGGCCTTAATGGCTACCGTTACCAAGCGTACGACCAGCGGCCATTACCTTAGCAGTTAATGTCTCAGCTGTTACACAAGCCACGTTCTCGAGAATCCCGTAGACATGCCATGCTCTAGGTCGGTTACGGCCGAGTTGGATAAGCCTCATCGTTGCCGAGCTACTGTTGTCAACTCAAGGGGTGTACAAAGGTAGGTCTAGCCAACCTGAGTCGTCGACCCAGACGACGTCGAGATCCTCAGTCCAAGCCACGTCAGGACGTCGACTCTGGTATTCTGAGTGGTGGTCGAGCCGAGGCTTCAGCCCATCTATGGGAGCTCTCCATGTCAACGTCCACAGAACAAAACAAATGTGAATCCGAATCTACACAAGGTGGTGTGACTACTCAATAGTCTAGTTTTTGAATTCTAAAACAGTTTGAGATCAAATTTTAAATCAATTTTTTCACTGTATTTTTTAATCGCAGGTCATTAAGATCCTAAAAATGGCATCAGAGTCGGTTCACTGCAATCTACATTTGTTTTGGGGATCAAAAATCATTTTCTTGCTGATTATTCCATGCAAAATGCGTTCTTGATCATGGTGGCAATGGGACTTTCGCACCTTCTTCATGGGAAGGAGAGGGTTGGTGCTATCTCTGGTTTGGACAAAAGGCATCACCAGCGGCCATAGGGGAACTGACGGCACCAGAACAGGTCCATCTGCGGCGGCCCTCCTCTGCTTCCTCCGACCGATTGAGATAGGGGCAAAAAAAAATATTTGGGATGTCGCCACGACACCCATCGTGGGTGGCCTCTACCGGCCGGCGGCCCCACCCAACGCCACCGGATGGGCACTGCACCTCCACCGGACAGGGTCCAGGTGGCGGTGGCATCCCCCCTGGGAGGAACCCTCTTCAGGCTATGCCCGCGGAAAGGGGGGCTTGCATGCGACGCCACCGCAGCTGGGAAACCTATCACGTCCCGAGAATTACGTAGCGGATATTAATAATGCGGAATAATTCGAGTCGATATCCCGAGACGTGAACAGTCAGAAAATAAGCCTCTAGCTAGCACGCACTAAATGTATAACAACATAAATCATCATAGGGCCCAAATATTGAACTCAACTAATCTTGTATTCAAATCTCAACTCATTGTATTCCAAATGGAAACTATTACAGGACTAAGACTCAATAAAAAGGAAAAGTACATTTTATTCCTCACTTCCTACTACACGAATCTAACACTCAAAGCAAACTACTATAACTAGACTCGTAGTTGGAACGCTCTTCACTCGGATGCATTCCCATCCTCGACTTGCTCTTCCTCTTGAATGTCATAATCACCTAGATTGGGTAAAAGTAGGGGATGAGCAAACTAGCCCAGTAGGATTTATATCTCAATGTGCGGGCAATGATATAAGTGATTAACAATTTAGAACTAGGTAAGCATGATGAATGTCATGATATGCATGTATGAATAAAACTCATTGAAACATGATACATGAACAAGCCAGATAGAGTGATCATGATAGAACAAGATCTAGAAGGATTATAACAAGATAGAACTAGCAATATATCATTTTGTACAAGCACTCAAGGTTTCACTTGATGTCAATAGCTTTCAAGAACGCGAGATATCACTAATTGCATTAAATGCAGATGGCCATATCACGCAAGCAAGAACGCACGAGCACGATCATGTAACACTAATCGGGTACGTAGACATTAATGT
>JACBKR010005519.1:0-17881 GCA_014218235.1 Colocasia esculenta | reverse complement strand
ATGTCAGCGGTTTGTAGAATTGCAGACATAACATATATATATCAGCGGTGGACGAAGCCGCTGCAGAATATATGTCCGCGGTTAAATAAAGCCGCGGCCTTAAGGCAACATTTGTCCGCGGTGAATTTTATTTAGCCGCTGATGTATGCTTAACTTTTATCAGCGCCTACAACTAACCGCGGACAAAACGGTTGTATGGCAGCGGTCTACAATAGCCGCTGCCTTATATCTCTTTTGTCCTTGAATTTTCAGCCGCGGACATATATTCGTTGCAAATGTTGGGTCTCCTGTAGTGAGTATTGCACTTGTTTATATGTAATATATCTTGCAAGGTGTTGAACAACTTCAAGGAAAACAAAAAGGGCGCACTGGCCCTGTGTTCTTGAATTTCACCTACCTACATGGCAACCAGTAGCTGATAGGAAATGTTGCCCAGTAGCTAGCCCAGAGGGGGGGGTGAATGGTTATTAAAGAAACTGATCTTTGATACCTGTTTACTAAAAAAAATTACACAACAACTTAAATGAAGGTTAGAGTTAGAGGAAATGACATAGCAATCACACAAAATACAAACACAAGACAGTAGGATTTTTATCCTAGTTCGGAACTCTTTTCCACAGGAGACCTACGTCCAGTCCCTGAGCAATACCTCAGGATTTCACTAATCAAGGATACAGTCCCCCTTAAGGACACAACACATCCAGCTCAGCTGGTCTTCCTTCACACCCGAAGGGAACAACAACCCTGGATACCACTAGGTCTTCCTTCACCCAGAAGGGAACAACACCCTGGATACCACCAGGTCTTCCTTCACAGCCGAATGGAACACCACAAAGAGAGGTTTGAAAGACAAGCCCTAGATCAAACTGCAACAAGCAATGATCTGAAGGACTAGCACTGAGAGCAAAGAATCTAAATCTAGGCTCACTCTCAGAACTACACAAGCTCTCTTCAAAGATCTTTCACTAGCTAGTAGAGAGCAAAAGAGCAAAAGCTAAGATAAGTCATTTCATGTAGACTTCTTCTTCTGAAATGAATTATTTTATATGGGGACAGTTTGGCTTCTTTCCTTCTGAAATGACTTATCTTTGGCCTCTTTCCTTTGAACAACTCATATGCAGTCTTCTTCAGTATTGGCCTGATCATTACTCGGTTGACAATGTAACTGGCTGTGTTGACTGCTTCAGCCCAAAAATATCTTGGTAGCTCATATTCAGAGAGCATGGTTCTTGCCATATCCAAGAGAGTTCTGTTCTTCCTCTTAGCTATACCATTTTGCTGTGGTGTCCTTGGTGCTGAGAAATTGTGCTGAATTCCTTGATCATCACAGAATCTAGCAAACTTTTCATTTTGGAACTCACCACCATGGTCTGATCGAATGGACACAATACTGAACTTCTGATCTTTCTGGACCTTCTTACTGAAACTGACAAAATTATCAAAACTATCATCTTTATGCTCTAAGAATGATACCCATGTGAATCTTGAGTAGTCATCTACTATGACAAATCCAAAATTCTTTCCTCCAAGACTGGTAGTCCTCATTGGTCCAAATAGATCCATATCTAGGAGCTCTAAGGGTTTTGAGGTAGTCACCACTGTCTTTGACTTGAAGGAACTCTTTTGTGTGCTTTCCCTTAGCACAGGGTCTACAAACACTTTCCAATTTTCCATTGACTTTTGATAGACCTTCCACAAGATTCTCTTTCTGAGCTTGTTCAATCCGTCCAAGCTGCAGTGGCCTAGTCTTCTGTGCCACAGCTCAGTTGATTTGTCTTTGCTGGCTGCCAGACACACATTTTGCTCTTTGAGTTCTTCAAGGTAGAGCACGTACATTCTTCTCTCTCTATTTGCTTCAAAGATGACTGCTCCATCCTTTAGTATGCTGCACTTTGATTCTTGAAACTTGATTTGATGACCTCTATCACACAGCTGACTTATACTGATGAGGTTGTGCTTTAATCCTTTGACTAATAGCACATCTTCTATGACCGTTTTTCCTTTGCTATTTACTGATCCACTGCCTACTACAGTTCCTTTCCATTATCTCCATAAGTGACTGTTCCTTCTTCAGCTTGGAGATGGGAAAACAGCTTCAGGTTTTCTGTCATGTGCCTTGAACACCCACTATCCAAATACCATTTAGATGCTCGAGGATTAACCTGAATTAAGACATCAAGCTTTAGGTACCCAAGTTCTTTTGGGTCCTGATGGGTCAGTATCATTATTTTTTTCTTTCATTATCCACTTCTTATGTCTTGTTGGACAGGTGGATTTTAAATGACCTAGCTTATTACAGTGACTACAACATGATGTTTTTGTTACTCTTTCAATATACTTAAAATTAGCTTTATAGGTTGTATTTTCCTCAGGAACAAATCTTGGAGTTGGATACACCTTAGGTGGAATTATAGTTCTGCTTTTCAGGTGGTGTGTAGCCTACACCATCTTTTCTCTTACCTGAGCGTCTAGCTCCTTTTAATATTAAGGATTCTTACCATTTGTAAATTTTTCTAATGTGCTTGCTAATTTCTCATTCTCTTCATTTAGATTTTTAATCTCTTTTCTTAATTCATCTACACTTTCTTGTTTTTCTAATTTTGTTATTTGTTTATTCTTAACTTTTAAGTCTTCACACACAATTCATTTCTTCTTTTTAGTTCGATTAATTGCTTTTCTAGTTCTTCATTTTCTGTTTTTAAGTCTGAGTTAGTGTTTTCTAAGCATGTATTATTCTTCTTACTAATCTTAAGTAATTTAGACACCTCTTTATATTTGTCGTAAAGTTCATTAAGGCGCTTTCCAATTTGTCAGAATCTGAATCAGAATTATTACAAGAATCGAAAGAAGAGTCAGAGGTTACCTGTTCTTCGATGTTGGCCATGAGAGCCAGGTTGGCTTCTTCTTCATCACTGCTTGAGCTTGACTCACTGTCTGAGTCACTGCTGTTCTCCCAAGCAGCTGCCATTGCCTTTTTCTTGTATCTTCTGAACTTCTTGGAGCTATCCTTCTTCTTGTGATCATTTTTCTTTAGCATTGGACAATCTGCCTTGATATGTCCAGGCTTCTGCATTCATAACAGATGGTCTCTCCTTTCTTCATTTCTTTGCCATCTGATCTTTTGAAGTCTTTATTTTTCTTAAAGTACCTTCTGCCGGATTGAATTTTTTCTTCTTGTCCAGGATGCGCTGCAATCTCAGAGAGCATTGCTTCTTCATTTTCGCTGTCTACCTCACTCCCGCTAGAGCTTGCTTCTGATGACTCTTCTTCTGCTTTCAAAGCATTGGAGTGCTTCTTTCTGCTAGATGATTCTCCTAGCCTTTCCATGTTGATCTCATGGGCCATGAGGGACCCGATGAGCTTTTCTACTGACATTCTCTTAAGGTCATTAGCTTCTTCGATAGCTGTGACCTTTGGTGTCCATGAAGATGGCAAGGATCTGAGAATCTTTCTTACCATATATCTGCAATCTCATAGGACTTTCCTAGACTGGCTAAACCATTGGTGATGTCAGTGAATCGACTGAACATCTGGGTGATTGACACACCTGACTGCATTTGAAATCTCTCATACTGAGTGACAAGAATGTCGATTCTTGTCTCCTTTACTTTATCTGTACCTTCGTATGTAATCCTTAGCTTTTCCCACATTTCCATGGAGGATTTGCAGGCTGAGACTCTGTTAAACTTCTTCTTGCTTAGAGCACAACATAAAATGCTCTTGGCTTTACAGTTCAAGGAGATTTTCTTTTTGTCTTCATCTATCCATTGTGCTTTCTCATTTGTGACAACCAGGTCACCTTCTTCTACTATCGACCATATTTTGATAGTCGTGGCCTTGTAGAAATATTCCATCTGGTCTTGTCTTCCAATATGGATAATCTTCACCATCGAACAAAGGGGGTCTGTTACTGATTGACCTTCGAAGTTGTCTTGGGCTGCCATTGATCTTTGCTCTTCAGATCGTTGGATCTTCTTCTTTGTCGAAGAGACTCGCTCTGATACCACTTGTTGCCCAGCTAGCTAGCCCAGAGGGGGGGGGTGAATGGGTTATTAAGAAACTGATCTTTGATACCTGTTTACTAAAAAAAATTACACAACAACTTAAATGAAGGTTAGAGTTAGAGGAAATGAGATAGCAGTCACACAAAATACAACCACAAGACAGTAGGATTTTTATCCTGGTTCGGAACTCCTTTCCACAGGAGACCTACATCCAGTCCCTGAGTAATACCTCAGGATTTCACTAATCAAGGGTACAGTCCCCCTTAAGGACACAACAACACCCAGCTCAGCTGGTCTTCCTTCACACCCGAAGGGAACAACACCCTGGATACCACCAGGTCTTCCTTCACACCAGAAGGGAACAACCCCTGGATACCACCAAGTCTTCCTTCACACCCGAAGGGAACACCACAAGAGAGGTTTGAAAGACAAGCCCCTAGATCAAACTGCAACAAGCAATGACCTGAAGGACCTAGCACTGAGAGGAAAGAATCTAAATCTAGGCTCACTCTCAGAACTACACAAGCTCTCTTCAAATGATCTTTCACTAGCTAGTAGAGAGCAAAAGAGCAAAAGCTAAGAGGAATGAAGTTTTCTGCTCTAAACTTTCTTCAGAAGAATTTGAATGTTTTTCTTGAACGTTTTTTTTCTTCTGTTCTTCTGACTTGTATATATATATCTTCAATTTGAAATTAGACGATAAAGAGTCCGTTGTCTCTCTTTTGAGTAGTCGTTAGACTGAATGGCATCTGGAGTCTTGGAGCTTCTTGTCAACAGTCTTTTGATTACTTGAGCACGCAAAGAGATGAGATCTTCAAAGATATCTGATGGCTTCTATTGTTTAACGTTGTACCATGAAGCTAGTTCAGAGGTCTGCACAGATGTCAATCTTAAATAGCAGACAGATAAGCTGTCTCTGATGTTAGTCAACGTCAGTAGCAATAGTCATGAAAATAGTATGCCAAAACTTAAGTCTAAAAGACGTTATCAGAGTAGGCACGATACAGGATGATATGGTCTGCATGCATGCAGAGATATGTTCAGATCTCATAAATGCAAAAGCGTCAGAGATGTCTATGTGGACTTTGACTGGTCAATGCTTTAAGATGAATAAGATATCAATATGAAAAATGGTGACTGTATGATTTATGAAATCGTTATGAGTCATAGCAAATCGTTATGAGCGCAACAAGTCGTTATAGAGAGCAAATCGTTATAACAAGCAAGTTGTTGCGAGTTCTAATGAAATTGTTCTGATAACTTATGAAGTCGTTGCGAGAACTAAAGAAATCGTTACGGCTACCAAGTCGTTACGAGTTTCAAAGAAATCGTTACGAAACTAAAGAAATCGTTACGGCTACCAAGTCGTTGCGAGTTTCAAAGAATCGTTACGAGAACTAAAGAAATCGTTACGGCTAGTAAGTCGTTACGAGTTTCAAAGAAATCGTTACGAGAACTAAAGAAATCGTTATGGCTAGTAAGTCGTTACGAGTTTCAAAGAAATCGTTACAAGAACTAAAGAAATCGTTATGCTACCAAGTCGTTACGAGTTTCAAAGAAATCGTTACGAGAACTAAAGAAATTGTTACGGCTAGCAAGTCGTTATGAGTTCTAAAGAAATCGTTACGAGAACTTATGAAATCGTTACGGCTAAAAAGTCGTTGTGAGTTCTAAAGAAATCGTTACGAGAACTTACGAAATCGTTACGGAACAAGTCGTTACGAGTTCAAAAGAAATCGTTCGAGTACTGAAGAAATCATTATGACAGACAAGTCATTGCGCTTTCTAAAGAAATCGTTGCGAGTCTTATAGAATCGTTATGAGATCTTTAAGAAATCGTTACGGTATCGATTTGTTTGAAACATCACGGTTTTTCGGTCAGAAAGGAATTGATCATAATACTTATGAAATCGTTATGATGACTCTATATGAACTTATAAAGGAATCGTTCTGATTATCAATAGAAGTCTATATGAAGTATGAAGAAGTTGATACAAAGACTTGGACAAGACATGAAATGAGACTTTACCTGATTGTCTTGAACTTTCTTTTTGCTTTTATTTCCTGTCCTCAAGACTCAAGTAGTTCATTAGTAATGTTTTGTTAATCATCAAAATTAATATATATAAATAAATGATATTTTATATGGGGACAGTTTGGTCATCAGAAATGATTTGGGGGAGTCAGGTTCGGAGAAATGGAGAGGGACTGCCTACTTGCCCATGTGGCCGTTGCGAACCTTCACGAACGCCTAGTCACATTCGCGACTATGGTGCATGTTGGCAAACATGCATTTGTGAGGAGTCACTGAGTTGAATAGACATTCGTGAAGGTTCGCAGCGGCCCCAAGGGCAAGTAGGTAGTCCCTCTCCATTTCTCCGAACCTAACCCCCCAAATCTTTTCCTGTCAGCTACTGGTTGCCGTGTAAGTAGGTGAAATTCAAGAACACAGGGCCAGTGCACCCTTTTTTTTTTTCCTTTGATGTTGTTCAACACCTTGTAAGAAATTTTTTTACTACGAAATATTTTTTCTTGGTTAGTATTGCAGTTCTTACTTTAATGTAATCATTTAGATGTATGTGTGAATTTGGTTTAATATTGCACTTGTTCACATGCAATATTTTGTTTCATTTTCCTTTCATATTTATGTGGTTTTTAATTTGATCTATACATGTATAACAATTATCACTGCACACACCTTACGAGAGCGTGTTAAGCCTGTGTCAATGAACCTTCCCGTTCAAGACTTTGGGATTGATGTGCACGAGTCTTATTTTCAATGATGAGAACGTGTATATCTAACTCAAAGTCTTGAATTGTCCCGTTTTGGAGAGTCTGTGAATGTTTGATCACAGTTAGGTGGTCATTTACTATGTGTTTGTATTATTTGTTGAAATTTCGGGTGCTCTACTCCTCCTCTCTGATATACCTTTATTGACTTATAATATTTTCTTAACCACTTATTAGTAAGTGTTTAAGAAAAATCTTAACCATAAAATTTTTGGTATATCGGAGAGGTGTGGGGAGATGCTATCAAAATTTTCAGAAAATTATACAAACACATAGTAAATGGCCATCTGAGTGTGATCAATATTCACAGACGGGTAAAAAGTGATAATCTAAATATAATCATTCCTATTCATTTTGGTTGCATCGAAGGATGTGTAAGTTTGAATTTTAAGTTATTTGTTGTTAATATTGGTTGGCACAGGAAAAAAATGGCTTCAGACCGTTCATGGATGTATCGTAGAATAGTTGATCATGTGCTGTCTATGGAGTTTAGGGTCGGAGTTGAGACTTTCATTCAGTTTGCATTAGGAATCCAAATGCAGCAGTAGACATCGAAGGTTGCATCCAATGTCCTTGTATGATTTGTAAAAATTTGAAGTGGAATTCACCATGGGAGTTCAACACATTTATACATAAAAGGGTTGTTGAAGGTTGTATGAATTGAACATGTCATGGTGAGGAGCTCTAGTCGCACGAGCCTAGTAATGTGGAAGGCACAAGTACATACGTGGATATGGTTGTAGATGCTGCTGGTCCACATTCAATGTACATGAGGATCTTGTTATGCTAAAGACTTGCTGAACAAGGGAGCCGAAAGATTCTATCAGTACTTAAGGATGTTGATGAGCCATTGTAGGATGGTTGTCAAAAACACTCGGTTGTAAGCGGTGTCACAGTTGCTGAACTTGAAATCTGAATTTCATATAAGTGAGAATTGCTTTGACCGTCTCCTCCTATCATCAAGAGCATGTTACCTCGAGATGAGAAGCTACCACCTCCAAATTTTATCGTGCCAAGAAGATGGTTAATGATTTAGGACTTGGATATGTGAAATAGATGCATATCCTAATCATTGTATGTGTATGACAGAGGATGCAGATAAGGTATCATGTTCAGTTTGCCATCATGATAGGTTTAAACCTAAAGAGGGGCCAATTCTAGGGGAAAGGATATACCTTATGCGTCATTGCGATATTTCCCCCTTACCCCCAAACTGCAGCGGATGTATATGTCTTCAAAGATAACTCGACATATGAGGTGGCACGCAGAAAGAGTACGTCGAGACAAGGATATTAGATCATCCTTTAGATGGCGAAGCTTGGACTCATTTCAACCATGCTCATCCTATCTTCTTAAGGGAGTCACGTAATGTGAGGCTTGGTTTGTGCACTGACGGATTCAATCCATTTGGAGGTTCAGTGGCTTCCTACACCAGTTGGCCAGTGCTCGTGACACCATACACCTTCCTCCGAGCATGTGCATGAAGCGAGAGAATTTATTCCTATCCTTATTGACTCCTGGTCCGAAAAGTCCTACAAAAAATATAGGCATCTATCTCAGACCATTCATTGATGAATTGAAATTATTATGGACTGAGGGGGCCAATACTTATGATGCATCTAGAAAGCAAATTCACCATGAGGGCAACATTGATGTGGACGATAAGTGATTTCCTGCATATGAAATGCTATCTGGTTGGAGCACACATGGTAGGCTAGCATGTCCCTACGTATGGATAATACCAAATCATTGTACTTAAACATGGTAGGAAGTTAGCTGGTTTGATTGCCATCGACAGTTTTTTTGCAGCTGATCACCTTTCAGAAGACAAAAAGATGCATTCCTAAATAACAGAATGGAGGAGATGAGTTATATCGAGAGGTTGTCTAGTCATCAGATAGCACGTGTAGAAAATTTGCCAGATATCACACAACTGATGGGCAGTACCCGACACCTTTCAGGTTTTGGGAAGGAGCACAACTGGGTGAAGAGAAGCATTTCTGGGAGCTACCTTATTGGTCGACTCTTCTTGTGCGGTACAATCTAGACGTGATGCATATCGAGAAAAATGTCTTGATATGTTGTTCAACACCGTTATGGACATAAAAGGTAAAACAAGGACAACGGGAATGCACGTTTGGACTTGTCCATGCTTTGTAAATGTCCAGAGTTAGAACTTGTTGAAGTAAATGGGAATCAATTAAACCAAAAGCAGTTTATGTGCTTGGAGGAGGACAAGTAAACGAAGTGTGTCAGTGGCTGAAAAAGTTGAGATTTCTTGACGGTTATGTGTCTAATATTGCTCATTCTGTCAACGTCAGTGAGGGAAAAATATATGGAATGAAGAGTCATGACTGCCATGTGTTCATGCAAAGGTTTCTACCTTTTGCATTTCGTGACATGTTGCCGAAGCCTCTATGGGGAGCATTGTCTGAGTTGAGTTGATTTTTCACGATTCTATGTGCATCAGAACTCAGGCTTGAGGATGTGCAAACTATCGAACAGAATGTGGTCACCATCGTATGTAAGTTGGGGAAGATATTTCCGCCTGCATTCTTCGATTCGATGGAGCATTTACTCGTACATATACCATATGAAGCTAAAGTCGGAGGGCCAGTACAATATAGATGGATGTATCCATTTGAGACGTATATGCGATATTACTTTTTTCTTCTTAGAATTTCACCTTATATATGATACGTTTCCCATTTATCATGTAGGTGTATGCATGACCTCAAAATGAATGTCGAAATGAAGCAAAAGTGGAGGGTTCTATGCAGAGGCATACATTATGGAGAAATCTCAACTTTTGTTCGATGTACTTTGAAGCAGACCTACAAACTCGTCGTACTCAACCTCCAAGTAATGATGATGGGGGGGGATCTGTGTGTTCAGATCGACTCTCTATATTTAATCATCTTGAACGTGCGTTCGGATGTTCTTCAACTCGCATGCTAGATGACAAAGAGTTATGCACCTCAGAGATATATATTCTTTTAAATTGTCCTGAGCTAGAGTGTTATGTTGAGTAAGTGCTAACTCACATTTATTGTGTATAACTTCTTTGCCCTTATTCTAGCTATTCAAGGTGTTCTTCCATTCATATTGCAGACAATTTGATTCAGAAATAATTCAAAGAAATCCACATCTCCTGATTATGAGGTTGAAAAGAACAATAGAAGTCATTGGCCTTATGGCTTAGAAAACGCGTAAGTGTACATGCTCAAAGAGTACGAAAGATAGTTATGTCCACTTTTAACTAGTCTTCTTTATATGTAGGTTGAACAATGTTTATTACTGATGAAAGAGTTTGTCAGATAACCTATGGCCCATCAAAAATTGCACAGAACTATCATGGATTTATTGTTAATGGGTATAGATTTCATACAAAAGACTATGGGGCAGAGTAAGTTTACCATGAATAGTGGCGTATGTGTTAAAGGAAGTACATACAATGAAAGTGAATGACTAACTACTGGTATTATAGAGGAGATCTTACAGTTGCAATATCTAGGACAAGACAATCATATATTCTTGTTCAAGTGTCATTGGTTTGATCCGATTCCATTCAAAATAATACAACGCATGGGATTGTCGAGCTTAAACATAAGTCAAAATTGAATACTTATGAGCCTTTCATTTTAGCCACACAAGCCCAGAAGGTGTACTATACAAGCTATCCATCATCTACGAACAAAGAATGAAACGATTGGAGGGCCATTTGTAGAGTTAAGTCCAGACTATTCCTTGATTATGAATTGGACATGACTGATCAGACACCTGAAGAGGTCAACGTCGAATTCTTTCAAGAAGACTTGGTTGAAAATGTAGAGTTGACAGCTCATATTGGAGAAGAAGAGTCTGAAGCGCCAATTTTCTTGTCTAAAGGAAATGAGGTCGAAGAAGTCGATCCACATGAGATAAAAGGGAGTAGTGGAAGGCGAACATATATTGAATGTGAAAGTTCTGATGAGGATGAGGAATATACCAGTGATCAATGTGAAGATGATGCTGAATTAGATATATAGTCATCATTTGAGGAGGAAATGGATATCATTTAAAAATGGGTAGATTTGTTTCACATTTGTTTAGTATATTTAAAGTTGCCCACTTCAATATAAGCAATTGACTAATGAACATTAATTTTTATGTTCCCTATGAAGATATGGTGCATGGAGCACGATAGCTCCAGTTCTGAGAGGTAGCCGTGGGAGGGTTTGGTTTGCGGCATTAGTAGTATATTTTCTTTGTGTATTATTTATACATATTATTATGCCATTTAATTGTTACAGCTTCTGGTCCTCCTCTGTCCCTCCTCCTGTAGCAGTGTATGTATATTTAAAGTTGCACTTTCATTGTGCATTGATTCTTATGCCATAAAATTCGTACTTCGGGTGAGTTTACACCTCCCATCTAGAGTACCAGGTATGTATATTTTAATTTGCAAGTATTTGTATAGTCATTATTTATACTATTATTTTTGCCATATTCTTGTTACAGCTGCTAGTCCTTCCTCTATGTCTCCTCCTGTAGTAGCAGGTATGTATATTGAAGTTGTACTTTCATTGTGCATGGATTCTTATGCCATTAAAAGTTACAGGTCGGGGTCAGTCTACACCTTCTCCTCATACAGTAGTAGGTATGTATATTTAAATTTGTAAGTATTTGTATAGTCATTATTTATATTCTTGTACATTACTTATCGTTGTGTATTTTTGTCCAGGTCCGGTGCCAGAGAGTATGTTGTTAGTCTACAGGGGGGGAGGCAGTTTTTTTATGACAGCATTTTGCAGGAGGTGTGGATAATGGGTACGTAATAAACTTATATGTATCTTTATTAAGGAGGTATATTTAGTTCATAAATTCATACTAACAAGTTTACATAATTTACAGTGATAAAAGAGCCCCCCCCCAAGAGTCTCAATTCATCACAAGAACAATTCAGCACACTTTCCTGGGCCTATTCATAGATTCAATGATTTCTCGATGGAGGTCCAGGAGTTCTTGTATCAGATGTTCATGGTATGTAATTTCTTATTATAATTTATTTATTATTATTCCTACATTCAGTTAACTACTCTTATCTATACAGAGCAATCATCGATTCACACGTCGTTCGGACAAGGCGCGGTCTCGATTAGTATGGACGACCACCGCCTAATCAAATTTTAGCATTGTTGTATAATGCGAAGAAACACACAAAAGTTTTGTTAGAGTGCAGACTCGACTCTTTGGACGGTGCGCACCGCATGGATGAGGAGAGACTACTGGAAAGTCTGTGACATATCGGCCAGAGAGAGATAGCAATAACCTTCACAACAATGAAAGTGAATCGGGCTGCGAATCCAGAGCCAACATGTCTGCTCCTTTGTTTTGCGACCCATCAGTCGATTCTAAGTATATGTAATTTTATTCATATAGGTACTCATTTATGTCATGTTTTATGTGAAATAGGAAAACGAGCTAAAACGGCCTCCGACATTTTAGGAGTGTTTTGATAAGACACATAAGAAAAAGGGGATAGATCAGTACATTAGCGACAGAGCCCGAGAGTTGCGGTAAGTATTTACAAGGTATTCACTATTATTTTTTCTCGTTAAAGATTAATATTCTTGTCATTTTTTTCCAAGAGTCGTATAGCCCACAAATGACAGAGAAGTATGCGGGGAGGAGCAGCCGCAGTTTAGATCTAAGGTATGCGTTGCAGCATCTGGTGCCCCAAGAAAGCCATGTGTATGGTTTTGGGCACGTATAGAAGACAGAGCAGGGTGTTATCTGGAGGCTCGAGTTCATCCTCATAGACTAGTGCATTCACCACACCTGGTGCTCCAGGTACTTCTCCCAGTGAGATGATGGGCTTCATTGTAGATACGTCTCTGGTTTGGAGTCTCGTCTGTCTAGACGATGGAGTCTCGTCTGGCCCAAACAATGGAGACTCGTCTAGTCCAGACGATGAAGATGTAGGTATCCGACGCAGTCCAGGCCCAGCTCTCCCAGGCCGTCTCCCAGGCTATCTCCCAAGCTCTTTCCCAGGTCAGCATTCCTCCTCAGGCAGCCACCATCGACATCAGCACGGGCCCCACATGTGAGTAATTGATTTTATTTTAGCTTTTCTATTTTAACAATCAAGTTAGTTTAAGTTAGTTTAGTTTAATCGATGCTCAAATTCATCTTAAGCAAGTTAGTTTAGTTTAAAAACGAAGAACATAGGTTTGGGGGTCCAAAATTAGAATAACCAATTTGATCGGCCTCCAGTTTGTTCCAGCACGGTCAGGGCGATGAGTGTGACTTGTGAAAACTGACGGGGTTCAATTCGGACTCCCGTTTGAGCTCGACGCTCAAATTCACAATAAGCAAGTTAGTTTGGTTTAAAAATGAAGAACTTAGGTTTGAGGGTCTAAAATTAGAAATACTAATCCGATTGGCCTCCAATTTTTTCCAGCACGGCCAGGACGATGACTATGACTTGTGGAAACTGACAGAGTTCAATTTAGACTCCCTGTTTGAGCTCGATGCTCAAATTCATCTTAAGCAAGTTAGTTTAGTTTAAAAATGAAGAACTTAGGTTTGGGGGTCCAAATTGGAAATACGAATCTGATTCACCTTTGGGTTTTTCCAGCATGGCCAGGGCGATGATCGTGACTTGTGGAAACTGACGAAGTTTAGTTCGGACTCACGGTTTGAGCTCGACGCTCAAATTCACATTAAGCAAGTTAGTTTTGTTTTGTTTTGTTTAAAACGGAAGAACTTAGCTAGGTTTGGGGGTCCAAAATTAGAAATACTATCCAATCAGCCTCCGATTTATTCCAACACGGTCGGGGCGATGAGTGTGACTTGTGAAAACTGATGAAGTTAAATTCGGACTCTCGGGTTGAGCTCGACACTCAAATTCACATTAAGCAAGTTAGCTTAGTTTTATTTTTTTTAAAAAGGAACACTTAGCTTGGTTTGGGGGTCCAAATTAGAAATACTAATTCGATTGGCCTCCTGTTTGTTCCAGCACGGTCGGCGGATGAGTGTGACTTGTGAAAACTGACGGAGTTCAATTCGAACTCCCGGTTTGAGCTCGATGCTCAAATTCACATTAAGCAAATTAGTTTAGTTGAAAAATGAAGAACTTAGGTTTGGGGGTCCAAAAATAGAAATAATAATCTGATTGACCTTCGATTTTTCCAGCATGGCTAGGGCAATGATTGTGACTTAAGGAAACTGATAGAGTTCAATTTGGACTCCCGGTTTGTGCTCGACGCTCAAATTCATCTTAAGCAAGTTAGTTTAGTTTTAAAAGGAAGAACATAGCTAGGTTTGGGGGTCCAAAATTAGAAATACTATTTGATTGGCCTCCTATTTGTTCCAGCACGGTCGGGGCGATGAGTGTGACTTGTGAAAACTGACGGGGTTTAATTCGGACTCCCGGTTTGAGCTCGACGCTCAAATTCACATTAAGCAAGTTAGTTTAAGTTTAGTTTAGTTTGATCGATGCTCAAATTCATCTTAAGCAAGTTAGTTTAGTTTAAAAACAAAGAACATAGGTTTGGGGGTCCAAAATTAGAATAATTAATCTGATCGGCCTCTAGTTTGTGATGACCAGTCTGTCCCCATGTAATTATAATTAAGTACACACACACACACACCCACACACACACATATATATATATATATATATATATATATATATATATATGTATATTGAGGATTAACAAAACCAAACAAAAGTATATCAACTATATCTAATGAATATTTCATAAGTCTTAAGTACAGGAAAAATACCAAGGTCAAACAAGCCAATAAAGGTATGCATACTTCTCTGAAGCTTTAATCTTTTCAACATGATATTCTCTAAGTCCACATCGACTTCTATTGAAGGCCATAACGATTTCTTTATAAGCATATCGATTTCAATAGAATTATCATAACAATTTCCTTTTTGGCTGAAAAGTCATGTTGTTTCAAACAAATCGATGCCGTAACGATTCTATAAGTGATCGCAACGATTTCCTTATAAGGCTGAAAAGTCATGATGTTTCAAACAAATCGATGCCGTAACGATTCTATAAGTGATCGCAACGATTTCCTTATAAGGCTGAAAAGTCATATTATTTCAAACAAATCGATGCTGTAACGATTCTATAAGTGTTCGCAAGGATTTCCTTATAAGGCTGAAAATTCATGTTGTTTCAAACAAGTCGATGTCACAACGACTCTATAAAGTTACCGTAACGATTTCTTTAGAGCTCGTAACGACTTGCCTGTCGCAACGACTTCTTTAGAGCCCATAACGACTTGCTCGTCACAACGACTCTATAAGTTACCATAACGATTTCTTTAGAAACTCGTAACGATTTGCCTGTCATAACGACTCTATAAGTTATCGCAACAATTTCTTTAGAAAGTGCAACGACTTGCTTGCTGTAACGATTTCATAAGTTATCGCAACGATTTCTTTAGAACTCGCAACGACTTGCTTATTGTAACGACTTCATAAGTTACCATAACTATTTCTTTAGAGTTCATAACGACTTGATAAGTATTCATAACAATTTCTTTAGAATTCACAACGACTTGCTTTGTATAATGATTTGTTAAGTATTTCACATCGATTTCTTCAGAAACACAACAATTTGCTTTATGCAACGATTCATAAGTCACATAACGATTTGCTATGACTCATAACGATTTCATAAGTCATATAGTCATCGATTTCATCTCTTGATATCTTATTCATCTTAAAAGCGTTGACTAGTCAAAGTCCACGTAGACATCTCTCTGACGCTTTTGCATTTATGAGATCTGAACGTATCTCTGCATACATGCAGACCATCGTGCCTACTCTGATTACGTCCTTAGACTTAAGCTATTTTGCATTACTATTTTCATGTCTATTGCTACTGACGTTGACTGACATCAGAGACAGCTTAGCTGTCTGCTATTGAGATTGACATTGGTGCATACCCTGAACTAGCTTCATGGTACAACGCTAAACAAAATAGAAGCCAACGGATA
Organism: Colocasia esculenta; assembly: GCA_014218235.1. Lineage (NCBI taxonomy): Eukaryota > Viridiplantae > Streptophyta > Magnoliopsida > Alismatales > Araceae > Colocasia > Colocasia esculenta. Next base: position 2,084 of record JACBKR010005519.1, on the reverse strand, counting down.
TTTCTGAAGATCTCATCTCTTTGCGTGCTCAAGTGATCAAAAGACTGTTGACTGAAGCTTCCAAGACTCCAGATGTCATTCAGTCTAACGGCTACTCAAAAGAGAGACAACGGACACTTCAACGTCTACATTTCAAATTGAAGATATAAATTCAAGTCAGAAGAACAGAAGAAATAAGAAGAGATCGCACATTCAAGCATTCAAATTCTTCTGATGAAAGTCCAGAGCTAAAAACCTTCATTCCACTTAGCTTTTGCTCTTTTGCTCTCTACTAGTTTGTGAAAATCTTGAGAGAGCCCGTGTAGTTCTGAGAGTGTGCCTTGTTTAATCTCTTTGCTCTCAGTTCTAGTTGCTTCAGATCCTTGCTTGTCAAAAGCTTGATCTAGGGGCTTGAATTTCATTCACTCTCTTGGTGTTGTTCCTTCGGTTGTGAAGGAAGATGGTGGTATCCAGGGTGTTATCCCTTCGATTGTGAAGGAAGACCTGGTGTGGTATCCAGGGTGTTGTTCCCTTCGGTTGTGAAGGAAGACCTGGTGTGGTATCCAGGGTGTTGTTCCCTTCGGGTGTGAAGGAAGACCAGCTGAGCTGGGTATTGTAGCGTCCTTAGTGGGACTGTACCCTAGTTAGTGAAATCCTGAGTGTGCTCAGGTACTGGACCTAGGACTCATAAGGAAAGGAGGTCCGAACCAGGATAATCCTTGTGTTGTGTGATTGTCCTCTTGTGTGTTTGTTATTTAAACTAACTGTCACTAACCTACTTCGAAGAACGTTTGTGTGAATATTTTTAGTTACAGGTATCTTCTAGATTAATTTTAAAGACCCATTCACCCCCCCTCTGGGCTCATCAACTAGGCAACAGTTTGTTCCAGCACGGTCAGGGCGATGAGTGTGACTTGTGAAAACTGACGGGGTTCAATTCGGACTCCGGTTGAGCTCGACGCTCAAATTCACAATAAGCAAGTTAGTTTGGTTTAAAAATGAAGAACTTAGGTTTGAGGGTCCAAAATTAGAAATACTAATCCGATTGGCCTTCGGTTTTTTCCAGCACGGCCAAGACGATGACTATGACATGTGTAAACTGACATAGTTCAATTTAGACTCTCGGTTTGAGCTCGACGCTCAAATTCATCTAAGCATGTAGTTTAGTTTAAAAATGAAGAACTTAGGTTGGGGGTCCAAAGTTGAAATACTAATCTGATTCACCTTTGGGTTTTTCCAGCATGGCCAGGGCGATGATCGTGACTTGTGGAAACTGACGAAGTTTAGTTCGGACTCACAGTTTGAGCTCGACGCTCTAATTCACATTAAGCATGTTAGTTTTGTTTTACTTTGTTTAAAAAGGAAGAACTTAGCTAGGTTTGGGGGTCCAAAATTAGAAATACTAATCCAATCAGCCTCCGGTTTATTCCAACACTGTCAGGGCGATGAGTGTGACTTGTGAAAACTGATGAAGTTAAATTCGGACTCCCGGGTTGAGCTCGACACTCAATTTCACATTAAGCAAGTTAGCTTAGTTTTATTTTGTTTAAAAAGGAAGAACTTAGCTAGGTTTTGGGGTCCAATTAGAAATACTAATTCGATTGGCCTCCTGTTTGTTCCAGCATGGTTGGGGCGATGAGTGTGACTTGTGAAAATGACGGAGTTCAATTCGAACTCCGGTTTGAGCTCGATGCTCAAATTCACATTAAGCAAATTAGTTTAGTTTAAAAATGAAGAACTTAGGTTTGGGGGTCCAAAAATATAAATAATAATCTAATTGACCTTCGATTTTTTCCAGCATGGCTAGGGCAATGATTGTGACTTGTGGAAACTGACAGAGTTCAATTTGGACTCCCGGTTTGAGCTCGACGCTCAAATTCATCTTAAGCAAGTTAGTTTAGTTTAAAAAGGAAGAACATAGCTAGGTTTGGGGGTCTAAAATTAGAAATACTAATTTAATTGGCCTCTGATTGTTCCAGCACGGTCGGGGCGATGAGTGTGACTTGTGAAAACTGACGGAGTTTAATTCGGACTCCCGGTTTGAGCTCGACGCTCAAATTCACATTAAGCAAGTTAGTTTAGTTTAAGTTTAGTTTAGTTTAATC
>JACBKR010005518.1:0-17876 GCA_014218235.1 Colocasia esculenta | reverse complement strand
CACCATGCATATATACATGCATATGTATATGGTAGTGTATACATACTATCACCGTTCAATACATGCATTATTTACATCTAGTACTAACACATGCTCACGTAATTATACTAACTAATGCGTACATAATTATGTAAATACATACATAAGCACAATATTCACACATAAATACAAATAATGCGACGAAATTTCGAGGGCCTTACATAACAAGTGCGAAGAGTTCAACATTTATGCCAGACAAATTTATAAAGAGATTTTTTCAGGAATTGTAAATAATTAAGATTTAAACATCTTACGTCAAATCAGAACGGGTTTGTACTATTCAAGAGACTAGGGTGTTCATGGTTTGGTTTGGTTTATAAGAAATTTTTAAGAAACCAAACCAAATCAAATTCGGACCCAACCAGAACCAAATCAAACCGAAATCTTTTGAAACCAAACCAAATCAACTTGGTTTGGTTCCGTTTAACTTGAAAATAAATAGGCCTTTAAATTCTCTTAGTCTTAAATAAGATTTTAATCAATTATTTCTCTAATAAATTACTATCAAATAATATTTGAAATGAAGTATTAAATGTTGATGATCATATTAACTTCCATAATATGTATTTTTACATAAATAGATTAAAAAAATTGATAGATATATACAAATTAAAATTTATTATTGTAATTCGGTTTATTCAGTTTGGTTTGGTTTCTAGAACTTAGAAACCGAAGCAAATCAAATTTTCTTTTTCGGTTTGGTTTGGAACCAAACTAAATTTTTTGCATGTTCAAACCGAGCCAAACCAAGCCGAATCGCTCGGTTAGATTTGGTTTTTCTATTTGAACCGAATAGTGAACACCCCTACAAGAGACTAGGCTAAACGGCCTAACACCCAAAAAAAAATTAAATGTGAACCATGCGACGGCTATTGTGGGCTATGCATGCCTCCTAAGAACAAAACTAGGGATGAGAGAGGGTTTATGAGGTTGCCAAGTGCCGTACGTGGATGATTGAGTAATGTGTTGATGGGGTATCTCCTTCACATTTATAAGATGATGTGAATTAATTATGCATTAGAAAGCTTAGGTTAATGAAGATGAAGAATGATTACTGAAAACTTCTTGCCATCTATTTGGCTTTTCTATTTTATAAGCTTGAAGATGAAGAATATTTTTTCTCCGACACGACCGGGTGGGTTAAAGTGACGTGTGAGAACTGACGGAATTCAATTTGGATCTCCGGATTGGGTTGGGCATTGAAATGACGGATCTAAAAAATAACCAAGTATATATAAAGGGTCAAAACACACAACCCAGGGGGTCCAAAATCCCAAATAGGGATCGGATCGGCGTGCCGTTTTCTCTGACACGACCGGGTGGGTTAAAGTGACGTGTGGGAACTGACGGAATCCAATTTGGATCTCCGGATTGGGTTGGACATTGAAATGACGGATCTAAAAAATAGCCAAGTATATATAAAGGGTCAAAACACACAACCCAGGGGGTCCAAACTCTCAAATAGAGATCAGATCGGCGTGCTGTTTTCTCCGACACGACCGGGTGGGTTAAAGTGACGTGTGGGAACTGACGGAATCCAATTTGGATCTCCGGATTGGGTTGGGCATTGAAATGACGGATCTAAAAAACACCCAAGTATATATAAAGGGTCAAAACACACAACCCGGGGGTCCAAAATTCCAAATAGGGATCGGATCGGCGTGCCGTTTTCTCCGACACGACCGGGTGGGTTAAAGTGACGTGTGGGAACTGACGGAATCCAATTTAGATCTCCGAATTGGGTTGAGCATTGAAATGACGGATCTAAAAAATACCCAAGAAACGATGGATCTAAAAATAGTATCTAATTAAACTTGAGAAATAATCACATATTTTAAATTAATTTTTGAAAATAATATATGTCTTTTAATTATTATTAATATTTCTCATATTAATTTTTTTTAATATAGGATCCACCTCCGACACCTGACAATGACGAAGCAGGGACAGCAGACGATCCAACAGATCTGTCTTGACTTTTTATATTTATTATTTTGTATGGTTTTATATTTATTGTATTTTATGTTGATCGTGAGTATTTGTAAAATTTATGAATATTGTAGCAGGTTTGAAAAATCTTTTTTATTTGTCAATTTAAAAAAAAATATACAGCACATTTCGACGGATAAATTTCCGTCGGAAATTTTAAATTACCGACGGAAAACATCGGTCGGTAATTCCGTCTATAGTTCTGACGGCATTTCCGACGGGTTTATTGATTTACCAACGGATTGTCTGTCGGTAAATACTGACAGTTTTTCTGACGGTATTGCCGACGGATTAGTCCGTCGGTGTTTTCCGACCGATTGCCAACGGAAATATCCGTCGGCGTTTGCCGACGGATGGCCGACGGAATTCTCTTCTGTCGGTAATTTCTGACCAATAATTTCCGACGGACCATTTCCGACGAGCTTCGGACGAAAATCTGTCGGAAGGATCAGTTTCCGACGGAATGCCGTCGGATTTCCGACGGATTCTTTCCGTCGAAAATCCCGCATTTTCTTGTAGTGTATATTCATAAAAAATAAATGTGTTGGCTTTAGATAAGCTGCGGGGATTGAAAACAAGTGGCAAAATATTATAGAAATTAAAATTATAATGCCATATACACTTTTTATACAAGGAGTGGCTCACAAGATAAGACGCTCTATATACACTAGGTTTAAAGAGCTCTCAAGTTCATAACCAAAAGGTTATATTAAAAAGTAATTTAAAGAATGATTATATAAATAGGCTAGTGCATGGTTGGCCGAAGTGATCATATAGTGGATATCTTATTATATATAGTTCAAAGGAAAAAATATATTTTTTTACCAAAAATAAGTCTGTAATTGATTCACTTTTATTTAAAAAGTACTCCTCGTTTATACTTTCTTGAGTGGAAGTATTCTGATCGATCTAACCATGGTTAAAATTTTAGAAACTAGTGATTGGCATATTATCGATTTACAGAGTTTGAGAGAAATACAGACGTAGGAATGGAGAGGTGGTCGTCATGGTTAGAGAGGTGAGGTTACTTGCAAAGGGGGTGGTTTTTTATATCATTTCTTTCTTTCTTTTGGAAGGCATATTAATAATTATTAAGGATGATCCCCCCCCATGATTTACGGAGTTTCACTATTTCTGAAGATTACAACAGAATATTTGAAACGAAAAATAGATTACGATGACTAATTATTTCCAAGAATCTTGAAAAGACTGTTAATTGTATATATATGGACTAGGATCAATAACTATGAAGGTAATACATTTTTTTTTTTGGTAGCAAAGAGTTTGGCCGAGTTATTCATGAGCTGAGTGTTCACTGGGTCACCTAAGTTCGATCGAATCCAAACTACATTTTTGTCACCCACTTTTTCACACCCCTGCAGTAAAAATCTCCCAAATATATACATGCATCGAGAAGTACATGTAAACCAGGAAAAGATATGCAGGCATGTGATTTATCTTTTGTGCGTCCTATATATTATATATATATATATATATATATATATATATTTCAGATGCTAAGGATGAGACCAGTGGCGGATCTAGAGAGAAATTGCTAAGAATTCTTTTTCATACGTTGAACAGTGTTTTTTGTTTTACCAAGTTTTCTTGATGTTTATCTGATTATATCTTTTTGTTCTTCAATTGTAATTATGTCTATCCAAAATATTGACTTGCATCTATCCAGACTGTTAACTTATCATTTTGTTTGGGTATTATAATTATTTTAGGAAATTTAGTGATGATTGTTTTAATATATTTGATCTCTTGTTCTCTTCTTTTGTGTAGGTTATGATATCTTATCAGTTCCCATCTTGAATTACTTATTGTGTCCTTTTTATATTTTTTGTTTTGTTGATTGATTTTATTTTGGAGTTGTTTTGTGATTTCACTTAATCTAGGTATATATCATACTATAGTTGAGGATTCCTATAATTGTTTTAGAGTGAAAATGTATTAGAAAAGTCTTAAATTTGTTATAATGTGGTTTTGTAATTCTATGGAACTTGATCTATAATTTTTCCAAGATATTCAATCTTTTGTTCAAAGAGTTCGATTTTTTTAGGTGAGAGAATTATTCCGTTTTTAATGAGAATTTCTCTATCTACTTTAAGGTATTGTATATGTTCTTCATATGAATTTGAAAATACTAAAATGTCATCTATATATACAGTTATAAATTATCATAGTCCTTGAATATTGAATTCATCCATTTTTAAAATATTTGCAGAGTATTTTTTATTCCGAATGCCATGATGGTCCATTCTAATTGTTCATAAGAAGTAGAGAAGGCACAAAGTTCTCTTGATTTCTGGTCTTGTAATTTTATTACCAGAATCCTGATTTCACATCAAATTTTATAAACTATTTCTTATTTTGTAAAAAGTTTTAATTATGCACTCACAACTTGGCATGTCACGCTAATAAAAGTATATTTATCGGGAATGATAGAAATCAGGCACAAGAATTGACACTAATATTTTTGTTCGTTCATAACTAATTTAGCAGAAGCATTATTACACAATACTCCTCTTTACAGTCTAAATGAGGAGAAGGAAAAAGTAAACTTCGATTTATTACATTTCATATTTACACTATAAAAGACAATAAGATGATAGGTTGTTTGACGTCGAGTGGTCCACTCAGCACACATTTCCCTTTAAACTTCACTCACATCTTGATCACCTGAAAAGGTAGGATGTGTGAGCTAGCTAGCCCAGTAGGATTCAAATCCTCAAATCAAAATGATTAAATTATATGAAGATCAAGGTAAAAGACTTGACTGATATTAAAGAAGGACAAATAGGCATCTCAACTTGACAGTAAATGAGAAACAAAAGTATTGAAATACAAGACATGATCAAGAATTCACAATGATGCCCATATTCTGGTTCACATATACATTCACATGAAAAATAACATGATGACTTAATCAAGCTTGTATTGATGCAATGCTAATCATCTTGGATTCTTTCGTTCTGTACGACCTGTAAATGAATTCGGGTGCTCCTTGCAGAACTGGACTAGCCTTATTTGCACAGACATATTAATCATGTGGGGTCTAGAGACCAATAATTGTCATCACAAGTTATTCACAACCAACTGTGGTACTCAAGTATTTACACTCTCATGAAATCAAAGTATATGAATTCAGGTTACTGAACACAGAGAGTTGTAATCAACTAGACATTACTTGTACTTGAAGACTTCAAGAGTAATCCAAGAAGGGTATAGGAAACAATCTGGATGATCTCTGTAGTGACATAATAATAAATACCCAAGGAAATGAAGATGGTAGCTTACTAGGAAAACAACATGAAGTGTTAGCAAAAGACTGAGCATAGAAAGGTGCTGGAACACTGCCCAAACAATATATGTCGACAGCCAAGAGGTGGCTGTCGACAGGTGCAGGCATCCAGAAGCCAATTTCTGGCTTTAGGCAGTGCCTGTCGATAGGCCAGTGCATCTGTTGACAGACAGATGCTATCTATCGATAGGTGCTGATGTTTCCAGTAGGCTTGAGTTCTGAAAGCTTGGGGTCTGTCGATAGGTACTTCCTATCTGTCAACAGCCGCCAATTTTACTTCCAGAATGACTCTATAGTCTTTCTAAAAACTTTAAAAATGAAACTTATGGATCAAAGCATGGACAATATCAAATGGAAAGACTTGGTTCTATCTCTCTCAACAGGTTTACAAATTGGACAAAATGAATCATAGAAATACCACTTACACATGTTTAGCTAGAAACTTATCATGACATGGTACTAGGAAAACAACTCCTATAACAACAGTTATGTAAGAGGATTTCTTCATGATAGACACATAGTTCCAGAGGTATTTAAGGAGTCAAAGCAAAAGTCTGAGGGTACAAACACCTAAACAGGAGATGCACACACTGTTCCAAAGTTGGTTTACAAGTTCAAAGGCAAACATGTATGTGGTTATGAACTCTTTGGAAAGAGTAGAAGACAAAGATAGGAGAAGAAGATAGAATCCTACCTAATCTTGAAGGATGATACTTCCACTCCGATGGGCTCACAACTGGTGGAAGAAAGATGAAACTAAGGTTGCAACACAGTAGTCCCCAGTAACTATAGCTCACAGCACCTCCGGTCAAAGCAATGGAAGCAGCAGCTCCTCTTGGAGGTGACAGCAGCACAACAACGACAGCAGCAACACCCCCAAAGCAAAGAGACGCCAAGTGCAACAGAGATAGAAGAAGGAAAGACTTGGACATCGACTGGTGGGGTGATCTTATAATTCCAAGCGCCCCATGCACAACGACACGTCGGCTACCAATGTGTCACGGTAAAAGCCACTTACCATTGACACGATGATCATGCATAACTCACAGCTTACACCTAAGGGTTAACGAGTAAGACTCCTACTTAAGTGAGTGGGCTTCCCGTAGGCACTCATTATTTCTTCAAAAATATCAACCTTAAATGGCCATAAATCAGCTAGCCCAATAATCCTCATATTAATATATACAAATAATGTCTATTTGTGTTAAAATTTCAACCATAGGCTAATGAAATAGTTTTACAAATTATGGTGATTTTAGTTTAATTTTTAGATTTTATTTTTTACCTAGTAGAAAATCACCAGGAAAATAATTGCGTCGGTTTAATCTCGAATCCGTATATCAACAAATCTGGATATTTATATTTCTGATATTACCATAAAATTTTGGAAATTATGATACTTTCGGATTTATTTTCGTTACAGAATTCCGGTGTCACCCTATCGGAGAGCGTACCTCTGAGTACGACACTCGAGATAACATTTATTAATACTAATTAATCTCAAATTTTAATTATTTCTATCTCATAATAATAGTTAAGTTTAATAATCATATTATTCATATTTTTCTAACAAATAAAATTTTCGGGGTGTTACATGGCATTTGGAAACCATTAATTTTAATATGTTTGTTTATTTTTATAGTTAATAATCATTCTAACTTTTCTTCTTTTTTGTTCTGAGTAGTTTCTTACTATGAAGACTGAAAATGTATGAGGACTAGAACTTGATTGTAGTAATGTAATTTGTTTTAATTCTTTAAGTTGTTTGTTAAATTTTCATATCATTCTTAAAATATATAATTGGCTTTGTTCTAATATTTTTGTTTTTATGTTCTGGTAGTAATTCTATTTAATTTGCAATATCTAGGGCTTTTGTCAAAGTGTTCTAATGAGTTTTCTGAAAATAATTTTGGTAGACTATTGTGACGACCCTCATTATACCGGTACGGTTATACAACCCACGTCGGTATAGTAAAGGTTATCACAGTGGGACATTTACCCAAACACTATCACATGATTGAGATATACACAAATATAGACACAGAGTTGCGGAAGTAAAGGACTAACTGTCATCACATTTCATCATCCACATTCTCATACATGATCCATATAAAAATTAAAGACTAAACTTTCATAATTGAAATTAAACCAAACTACATTGTCCACAAGATTAAAGTTCTACATTAATACATAATTTGTCCACAATTACATAAATGATAACTCTAATACAAGCTACAATTACATACTATGAACAAAAAGGGACACAACGTCAACTCCACAAGCTACTCTCCATGCTCGGATTCGCTCTCCACGGTCTCCTCCAAAAGTGTGTCACCAACTAAACCTGTACGCCGAAGCAAGGAGTGAGTCTAAAAGACTCAGCAAGTAACTCCATACACATCATTCATGTATACATCATAGTAGGTTCTACTATTTCGATTTGCACGACAATCATACATCATGCTTGAACATCGATAAGAGACAACCTATCATGGTATTTCTACAAAGTCAAAACACATGGTACATGGTTTAAGATGTTCACATAACACTCCCTATCACATGCTTTCTACTTATTTAATCACATGAAAACTACACTTCCAATTTGACTATAACATGATGGCAATTTACATGGAATTAGAATATCATAGTATGAATTATCGTCTCATACTCTAACACATTCACTTCACATGGTTACACATTCCCATATTTCACATGGTTCATTTTTCAAACATTTCACATGTACACAATGTTCACATTCTAACATAAATAGTTCACATGATTTCACATTTCACATTCACATGTTCACATATACACATTTTACACATGCTCACATTCACATTTCACAGTTTATTTGCCGTGACACATGGTCCAAACCACCGCTACAAGGACACATCACATACACATAACACATAGCACATCACCTAGGCAATACAGTGATGACTCTTGGCACTGCGCAGACCGGAGAACACGTCTCCACCCTAACCAGTGGTACTTGTCCACCTCCAGGATTTCATCCTAATGCCCTTAGGATATCTTAACACATTGAATCTTCTCATGGGGACCTTTCCATGATACAGTTCCACAGCCCTCTATGGAAGCAGTGTCACACACGGCACATTTTACACATTACACATTCCGATTAACACACGTTTTACATATGATGTTCACACTTTCTTATTCATGCACATGGTTCTGTTCTTCCCTACCATGATGCCACTAATAACAGAAATCAAGCATTTAGTAGCTCTCATGGATTAATGTAGCACACCTCATTAACCTTAATCATGGTACATGTATTTATAACTCATTTTCACATGGAAATCTCATAGTGTAGGCTACTGTTATCCAATCTTCCTGAAAATTTAACCACATGCTGTTTTGGGTATAAGAACACACATACAAATTTTCACATTTTTCTGAATTCACATGCATTTATAGAAATTAAAACATTCAGTTTTATGACATTCATAAACTAAGTTAACATAGAACATGTCATGGATTTCCGATTTGATCATGCACAGTCATGAACCACAGATACATATTGGCACAAGAATTTTCCCCAAATTTATTTCTCATCGCACGATTTATTAAAATTTTCACAAGGTCTACACATGCTTTCTATCTCTTATTGTAGGAATTATAAAAATTCACATGAATATGGGAAAATTCCCAAATTGGCAGGGCATGGACTGATACATATATACATGGTTCATAAAATTTTTCAGCATTTAATTCCTCAGAAATCATGGGAACACAATTAAACATGCATAATCTCTTTCCTACACATGCCTTTCAATAATTCTAATAAATTATGCCATCTCCAGAAAAATACAGAAATTTTCACACACATCACATTATCTATTTTACATAACATATAAAATTTACATTATATCCTCATGCGTAGAAATCCGGAAATTAAAGATATAGGGAAGAACAATTCACTGTTCTGTCAAGAAGAACTCAACGGCATACTATGGACGTTTACAATAGTTGGCGGCAACATCGTTGGCCGCTGACTCAAGATCTCAACGGCAATAGATCTTGCCGTCAAGTTCGGACCTGTGTAAAAACACAGTCCGAGCTCTAAAGAATGGTGAATGTAGGGGATCCAGGACACGAGGAAAATCCATAAAAATGATAGAAACCTCCTAGACACATACATGGACAAGGTGAAAGGGTTACTTGCCTTTGGAAAAACTCCTAAAGGGATCAAATGGTCGGAGAAGCTCTCCTTGGGCAGTCCCAAGAAGCCTCCAAGATGACTCCACTCCGGCCTCTGTGATGCTCCCCTCTGCAATCCAGGGTCGGGGATGTGTAGCTGGATGTGTTGTCTCCCTCCTTGTCGAAGTAGATCTCCAGAAGAGGCCTTGGATCGCCGGATCAAAGCCTCCAAACTCCAAGTTTTCTCACAGGTTCTAGGGTTTTGTTTTTTTCTCTTTGCAAAGAGCCAAGAGAGCTCTTTGGGGTTGCAACAAGGGTTCTTCTTAAGAGAGGACCCTCTCACCCCACGCAAGAGGTCGGTTGGAAGGCCAAGGAGCCGTTGGGGAGTGGTTGGCATCTCCCATCAAGGCATGGCACACCATACTGCTGCAGACTGGCCTGTCATGAAGTAGACGTCCACCGATAAGGCCGTCTACTTACTAATCGACGTCCACCTATATGGACGTTAACAATAAGTGAACGTCCATTCATGTTGACGTCGACTAACCCTTCGGCCAGAACTCAAAACCATACAAAAACCCAAATTTCTCCTAAGTTCATGCATGCAATACATAGGGTGTAATGCACACACTCACTATGACACGAAATCAACCGATATATACATACAACTAAGTTTATACATACATTCATAAGTACACCAAGATAATGTATACATAATACTTACGTGATAATGCATATACATACACAAGCATAAAATGCACACAATAAAATAATAAGGACAAAATTCGAGGGCCTTACACTATTTATATAAGTTAATTTGAAGTCTTCTTAAATTTTATTTATGGGTGTTGTATATGTTTTGGTATTATAAAATACCTAGGGATTGTACTTGTTTTTGATCTTTTGTGAAGATTTTATGTTTTATTTATTATTATTGGGAAATATTTGTTTAGGAAATATTTCCTAAGATCATTCCTCCTAGTCTATATTTTATAATATATATATATGTACTGTAAATTCTTCATCATTTTCTTGATCATCCAATATATATTGGATGATCAAAGTAGTGAACTATTTGCATTTTTACATAACACCATCTTCAACATCCTCCCTCTACCTCCCACAACTCTCTCCCTTTACCAACTATATATCTCAGATAAAGGGAACAAGTATGTGAGCAAGGGTGGGTTCTGCCTGTGCCTTTATGAGCCTGAGAGGAAGTAATTTGATTGCAAGCATGAATTAAGCAACTACTGAAACTAAGCATGACATTTCATCTCTCCAAAGCTTGTGAAACATGTCTTTGTGGTATTAAAAGAAACAAGTACGATATGAGTAATTACAGAATCATATATCCACATCAATCGTACTACGAAACGACTATAGCACTAAAATTGTTTTTTGGATGATAGTCCTATATATATTAAACGCTCAGAAACTCGCCTTTTTAATAATTAGTTAATCCTTGCAGACCTTCGGACTGTATATATGGAGATTGCTCAAGCAAAGCATATATCCCCAAGAGGGAGAAGGTAGCTAGCTAGTCTTCTAAGTGATTTAATATTGAGTTAATTACTGAATAAAGTAGATGGTTCTTTAGCTTCATTAATTATCCTTCTTGTAAGGAGATGAAAAACAATTAATAATTGATGTAGCTGATGTTTCTGTCTGATCATTGTTCTTCTGTGGTTAAAGCATCGTTAATTTGCATGAATATATTTGATAATATTATATGTATTGTTCAAAGAAAAAAAGGAGAATTTTTTACCAAAATATATAAGTCTCCGTAATTTATTTCCCTTTTAATTAAAAACTAGTCCATGTTATTACTTTCCTGATGGTGAAAGGAATTTCGATCGATCTAACCATGTTATTACTTTTCGATCAGAAATACTTACGTAGGGATGGGAGCTAATCGTCATGGTTAGAGAGGGAAGGCTCGCTTGCAATTAAGGGGGTAGTTTTGTCGTTTCGTTCTTTTGGAAGGCATATTATAAGGGATAAGTTTTTTCCCCATTGTTTAATGATTTTAGGTGAGTTTTACCATTTATGCAGATTACAACTGAATATTTGGATTAAAAACACATTACAACGACTTATTTGCAAAAATCTAAAAAAAACTGTTTATTGATATATATATATATATATATATATATATATATATATATATAATATGCCGGATTAATAACCATGTTGCCAGCAGAAACATAACTTAAAATCAGGTTAACATGATCTTATATAGACTTATCTAATAAACAAGACAATAACATCTTACCAGTACCTTTTCCATTGTGTTACCAAAGCAAACTGTACTACAAATAAAACAAATGACTACCAGTACACAAGAGTGGCTTGATTGATTCGGGCTCCGTCATATATCAAGTGGGAAGAGTTCAATATTTAACTCTGGCAAATTATAAGGAGATTTTTTTAATAATTGTAAATAATAGAACTTAAATGTCCTACGTCTCCAACTCAAAACGTGTTTGTACTGTTCAGAGACCAGGCTAACCGGCTTAGCACATTAGAAAAAGAAAAATTAAATGTGAACCATGCGATGGCTATTGTGGGCTATGCAAGTCTCCTTATAAGAACAAAACTAGGGAAGAGAGAGGGTTATGAGGTTGCCAAGTAACTTGGATGATTGAGTAATGTGTTGATGGGGTATCTCCTTCACATTATGAGATGCTGTGAATTGTAATGATGCATTAGAAATCTTAGGTTAATGAAGATGATCAGAATGCTTAGTGAAAACTTAATCTATTTGGCTTTTCTATTTATAAGCTTGATGGTATATCCATAAAAAGTTAAATGTGTGGCTTTAGATAAGTTGTGGGGATTAAAACAAGTGGCAAAATATTATAGAAATAAAAATGAAAATGCCATATACAATTTTTATACAAGGAGTGGCTCAGAAGACAATATGCTCTATATTCAATAAGTTTAAAGACATCTCAAATTCATAACCCAAAATGTTATATAAAAAAAATTGTAGAAAGATTGTATAAATAGGCTAGTGCAAGATTGGCCGAATTGATATTGTAGTAGTCTAGAAAATTTATTAATAAAAGCTATAGTTAAATTTAAATTTTGTCAATTAATAAAAATCAAACTAGTTAAAAAGATACACATCATTATTACATGTGTAAAAAAAATTATATAAAAATTTTGTAAAAATAATAATTATATCTTAAATAATATTCTCCAATGACCCATTAAGAAATTTGGGCATAGAAAAATAATTCGGACTAAGTTTTAGAATTTATGTGACTTATTATTGTAATTAAGGAATAATTCAAAAAATCTATTATTATATGAACCAAGTGGATTAACAATTAAAATAAATTATGGGTAGACTCCAAACGATATGTATTGATAATCCTCATGAGAAATTGGACCAATAGACCTCTCATATAGCCCATGAATAAATTCTGAAACTCTAATATTCTCTAATTAAAGGGGATTCTCATCAATTAAAACCCATTAAACAGAAAGAAGTGATGGGCTTTGTTAATGGATCATATGAAATTTATTGGGCCAAAAGAGATTTTTAAAAGAAGAAAATAGTAAAATTTCCTAAATTCGTAACGTAAATATTATCTAAATAGAAAAATGGTATTAAAGTATTAAACTAAGTAATTTGGGTTGGAATTGGGTTCCTAACCCTACCCTAATTGGTTGGCCACGAATTTGGATCCCAACCTAACCCAAATAGGAGGTAGAAAGTTTGGAAGGAGGAGAGAATTAAGAATCTCGAAATTAAATAGGAATAGAGTTCTATAGGAAATAGAAACCCAAGTAACTTAAACTCTCTAAACCCTCCATGGCCGCCCTAACACGTTGCTGGAGCTTGCTGAACGAGGAGAGGAGGCCAAGGAGAAGGGAAATTCTTGAAGAGAAGGTTGGACCAAGCTCCAACCCTTGTTCTTCAAGCTCTAACCCTAGAAGATCAAACGAGTTAAAGGTAGGCATTCTCACGAGCAAAAATCAATTAATTTCGTCTGTAGATTGTTCCATGTATCAGGAACAAAACCCCTCTTATCTCATAATTTGCCATCGATCCAATCTTTTATCCTTGATTTTTGAAGTTCTGCAATTATCATGAGCCCAACCCTTCATCTTAATTCTAGATCTCTATGTATACTCGTCCCCATGCCATGAAATTTTAACTAGAGATACTGATGATAGTTAGGCATCGTTTGCCCATGAAAGCCTTAATTTTCATCCATCCTACTGTTCGAATTAATTCTTTTATCTCAATTGTACACTGTTCCATGTTCTTCATGAATAACTTGATTGAAACATGCTGAGACCATGTCCACATTCAAATTCCTAATTGCTATGAGTACTCTTACATGTCTAGATCTGTTTAGAACTACTTTCATGAATTTTCATCACCTGTGCAATTAGTTCTAAATTTTTAATTGACCTTATGTCAAAACAAGGAAGGTTTGGGCCGCAATCTAAGGCTTGTCATTTTCCCGCTCGGACTTAGGCGCAGGACCTGAGAACGCGACGGCCTGATAAGCCGCGTGCTTAAGGCTGATCACGACAGAGCCAACTTCGCATTCTGAATGCGACAAGCGGTACCGTTACGTTCTGGCTGCCTGACCTGATCGACCCGTCGCGTTCCTTGCATGACCCTGTCGCGTTCTGACTGTACCCCGTCGCGACCCTTACAGGGGTATGTCGCCTTCTGGAGTTTTGCATGGAAACCCCATATTTCTGCAAGTCTTGATTTTCTACAGTAATATCATGCCCTGTTAACTCTCTTAAATATAGTAAATGAGGTTGTTAAACATGGATATATGTTTAATTAATTAAAGTCATTCACATGACCTTTCGTATCCATGATTCTCCATGACACTTGCACACACTTTGAACCATCCAATATGGATTAACTTGGCATGAAAACATTTCATAAGACATCTGGTAAGTTATTTCAATTATAACTAAATTACTCTATTTTAAATGAACTTGTATTCATTTTCTCGTGATGTTTTGGAATACCGTTACCGACGCTACGACGCTCCACTGTTCTAGAATTCCTCTAGAACGTCGGACACTTGTTTCTATATACACACTTCTCTTGACTTGGACGAACTCTCTATTGAATATTCCTTCTGCCAGACTAGTGAATCCTTATTCAAGGCCTCTGAAGACACCTCTGTCCATAGATTCCCACATGGTCGACGAGCTGGTTGTATCCTAACACCTATGATACCCTTTAGGGATCAGTGAGATCCAATGACCTTAGAATCTCAGAGTGCTGATTCCGAATTTTGGTCACATGAGCGATTCTAATGCTGGGGCAGAAAGTTATGCCAGTTCTTTCGTTGATGGGTTTAGAATAAACTAGAGGGGGTGAATATATCGGCGATGTTCGTGCACCCATATCTAAGATCTGTGGAGGAGTCTCGCACCAAGTTGAACACGACTTCCAAGCACCGTGACAGGCTGACTCTGTGTTGGCTATGCCAACGATTTGCGAAATTGAGGGAGATGCTACTGCCATAAAACCTTGGAATCAAGGAGATTGTCGGTTGGAATCGCAATTTTGGAGTGTGAAACGAAGATTTTTCGACCTCGAAATGACATCTTATCACCTAAGGCAATAAGACGACAACGACGCTTTTCAGTGCCAATTCGAATTGGGGTCTTATAAGCGATTCCAATAACCAGACGGAAAGTTATGTCATTTGAGCGAAGGGGTGTCCGTATGCGATCACATCGGCGCCCCGCGACCATGCTCCCGAGAGGAATTTGGGTGCTGGATCGGAAATCTCTGAATACAACCTTTTACCGACTGGGTCGAAGTGTCGATTCCGAATTGGGGCCTCACAGACGGTTTTGATCCCTGAGCGAACAATATCCACATCCTACCCAAGGAGTATGACAATCAGTGTACTAGTACACACATTCCAGGGCGGAATTTTGGCCCCGAAACGAAATTTCGCGAAACCAGCTCCCTGTCGACCATCTCAGAGTGCTGATTCCAAATTGTGGTCACATGAGCGATTCTGATGCCAGGGCGGAAAGTTATGCCCATTCTTTCGCTGAAGGGGTGGGAATAAACCAAAGGGGGTGACTATATCGGGAATGTTTGTGCACCCATATCTATGACCTGGGGAGGAGATCTCACGTCGAGTTGAACACGACTTCCGATCACTGTGACAGGCCGACTTCGTGTGTTGGCTCCGCCAAAGATTTACGTAATCGAGGGAGATGCTAGTGCCAGAAACCTTGAATCGAGGAGATCATCGACTAGAATCGTAATTTCAGAGTGCGAAACAAAGATTTTTCGACCACGAAACGACATCTTATCACCTGAGCATTAAAGAGACAATGGGCGCCTCTAAGTGTTGATTCTGAATTGGGGTCTTATAAGTGATTTCGATAACCGAGCGGAAAGTTATGCCCGTTTGAGCGAAGGGGTGTCCGTATGCGATTGCATCGGCAACCAGCGACCACGCTCCCAGAGAGGATTTGGACGCTGGACCGGAAACTCCGAATGAGACCTTTTTCGACCGGCTCAACTGTCTATTCTGAATAGGGGCCTTGCAGGCGGTTTTGATCTGCAGACGAACAAATATCTACGTCCTACCCAAGGGGTATGACAATCGATGCACTAGCACACATGCTTCGGGGCGGAATTTTGGCCCCTGAAGAATTCTATGAAACCAGTGCCTTGTCGACCGTCTTGGAGTGCCGATTCCAAATTGTGGTCATATGAGCGATTCCGATGCCGGGCAGAAATTTTTCCCACTTCTTTCGTTGAAGGGTGGGAAATAATCGGAGGGGGTGACTATGTCGGAGATGTTCATGCACACATATCTGTGACATGGGGAGGAATCTCACACCGAGTTGACAAGACTTCCGATCGCCATGACAGGCTGACTTCGTGTATTTGCTCCACCAGTGATTCGCGTAATCGAGGGAGACGCTACTGCCGAAAAATCTTGGAATTAGGAAGATCGTCGATTGGACTCACAATTTTAGACTAAGAAATGACGTTTTTTCAACCTTGAAATGATGTCTTATCGCCTGAGGCAATAATGAGGCAACAAGCCCTCTGAGTGCCGATTTTGAATTGTGGTCTTATAAGCGATTCTGTTACCGAGCAGAAGTTATGCCCATTTGAGAAGGGGTGTTCGTATGCGATCGCATAGGCTGCCCGCAACCACGCTCCGAAGAGGAATTTAGATGCCAGACTAGAAATATTTGAATGCGACTTTTTACCGACCGGGTCGAAGTGCAGATTCTGAATTAGGGCCTCACGGGCAGTTCCGATCCCCAGCGAACAAATATCGCGTCCTGCCCAAGGGGTAGACAATCAGTGTACTAGTACACACGCTCCGTGGCAAAATTTCAGCCTCAAACAAAATCCTACTAAACAGCACCCTATCGACCGTCTCGGACTGCCATTCTGAATTATGGTCATATGAGCGATTCCGATGTCCGGGCGGAAAGTTATGCCAGTTCTTTCACTGAAGGGGTAAGAATAAACTAGAGAGGGACTATATCGGCGATGTTCATGCACCCATATCTGCGACCTGGGGAGGAGATCTCGCACCAAGTTGAACATGACTTCCGATCGCCGTGACAGCCGACTCTGTGTGTTGGCTTCGCCAGTAATTCGCATAATCGGGGAGATGCTACTGCCAAAAACCTTGGAATCGGGGAGATTGTCGGCTGGAATCACAATATTGGAGTGCGAAACAAAGGTTTTTTGACTCTGAAATGACGTCTTATCGTCTGAGGCAATAAGGTGGCGATGGGCATCTTGAGTGCCGATTCCGAATTGGGGTCTTCCAAGCGATTTCGATAATCGAGCAAAAAGTTATGCCCGTTTGAGCGAAGGGGTGCCCGTGTGCGATCACATCGGTAGCCCGCGAGATGCTATTGGAGAGGAATTTGGGCGCTTGACTGGAAATCTCCGAATGTGACCTTTTATTGACCGGGTCGAAGTGTCAATTCTGAATTGGGGCCTCACGGGCGGTTTTGATCTCCGGGCGACAAATATCCGCGTCCTACCCAAGGGGTACGACAATTGGTGTACTAGTACACACGCTTCACGGCGAAAATTTGGCTCGGAATGGAATTCCGTGAAACCAGCGCCCTGTTGACCGTCTCGGAGTGCCGATTCTGAATTGTTGTCACATGAGCGATTTCAATGCCAGACGAAAAGTTATGCCCAGTTCTTTCACTGAGGGTTGGAATAAAACGAAGGGGTGTCTATTCGGTGAGTTTGTGCTCCATATCTGTGACCTGGGGAGGGATATCGCGCCGAGGTTGAACACGACTTCTGATCACCGTGACTCAGAATAAAATTTCGTGAAACCAGAGCTGTCATGCCCCGCCAATTTAGCAGCGGAATAAT
>JACBKR010005517.1:0-17332 GCA_014218235.1 Colocasia esculenta | reverse complement strand
CCCCAATCCTGTGAGTTCCCCCCATAATAGTTCATGCACATGCACTTTTCATCGAATAGATCCATTGCACACAAGTTCTAATGGGTTTTATTTGTGTTTGAATCATCTTGGCAGGTCTTGAAGGTTAGAACGAAGTGAGGCTCCTGTCCCTTGGCCGGCTGAGGAGCAGGAAGACGAGAACTCACAACTCCGTCCCTCTGAAGAGAAGGCGACACTGTTCCTGTCGCGTTCAAGAAGGCGTCGTCGGCCCTGTCGCGTTCAGGAGAAAGGAAGGCGACACTGCCACCGTCGCTTTACCAGGTACGCCTTCCCTTCACCCTATTCTTTTCCAAAGTAGTCAGCCCTCCACGTCCACATCTCCGAGGCGATTACTCTGGTGGCGATCACGGTCAGTTCTTAATCCCTATACTCATAATTTTCAAATCAAAAGGGGATACCAATCCCGTGATTACACCCGGAAACTTTAATTACATAAAAATTCAAATAAATGGAAATAAATAATTTCCATAATATTGGAGTATTTAAAACATACATATCATTATCGTATGTGCTAAAACACATCGAAAAATTCCGTAAAAATTATAAATCAACCCCAAACATTATTACTAAACGTTTCACAAAGAAATTTGTGACAAGAAAAATTGGATTATCTAAGTTTAAAGTGTTTCGCGACTTATTATCGTAATTCATGAATAAGTCGAAATATCATTATCACACATACTTGGACGAGTCAGGAAATTAAATAAAAATCATAAATAGATTTCAAATAATATCCTCTAATGACCCATCAAGAAATTTGGTTCAATAAAAAATCATTTGGGCTAGGTTTAAGAGTTATTGCGACTGATTATCTAATAAGGAAACAAGTCGGAAAACCGTTAACACGGAAATAGGACGCAATCAAAAATTAAATAAAAGTGTTGGGGAGACTTCCAACATTATATATTGATGACCCATTATCATAATTGGGCCAATGGGCAATATTTGGCCCAAAAATCAAATAAAGCTAGAAAATACATAGAAATTTGTAACCATAAATAAGCTGAAATTAAAAAGAGGCAATTAGAGTTGAATTGGGATGCAATCATGCATTCATGGCAACCCAAATTCGTGCCTAACTATGAGGGGAGGTTTCCTAATGCCTCACACACTCAAAGGGACGAGGGAATCATCAAAAATAGGAAACCAAACATGCCAATCCCGAAATCCTCCTTTCCTAGTTATAATAGGACTCCTAAACACCATGGTTACTTAAATACTCTTCACCCAAACCCTAGGAACAAATTTAGAACTTGCTAGGGTCGTGTGGAGGAGCTCTTGGTGGCTGAGGAGCTGTGGAACGACCACAAGAAGCTGTTCTTCTTCCCCTTCTCGTCTGCTGCGACCTGCAAAAACCACTCTCTTGAAGTCGACCAAAGGTAGGTTTTCTCGGGCCAAATCTTAACATATCCTATACCAATGTGTAGAGCATCAAGTTAAATTTCATTTTCCACTGGTTTCATCGAATTTTATTAGTAGATTTTGATTTATAAGCATTTTTCCAAAGTCGCGCACTGTTAGAGCTTTTCCCGTTCTTTATTATTCACACGATTTGAGACCGAATTAGACTAATGCATCAACATCAAAGTTCTTCTACTTGTAGTCACGATCATCTTTCATGTTCAACGTGTTGTCTAAAAGTCTTTAGTTAGAGAGTTATGAACCCGTAAGAGAGTCATGCATAATACTGTGTTTTCGGGTTGGCAGTTAGCCTTAGGTTCTTCCTGTTTTTCTCGAGATTTAAGACCGAAGTAGGTCAAGCCTCCAACATGAAAATTCTTGTATTAGTCGATATGGTCATCTTTTATGTAAATGTTTTGCTTAAATATCATTATTTAGAGAGTTATAAACTTCTTAATAGAGTCATGCATGATACTGCGTTTTCTGGTTGCATTTAACTTTCACTTCTTCATGTTTTTCACAAGGTTCAAGACCGAATTAGGTTAAAACCCAAAAAAAGTTCTTATACTAGTTGTCCTTGTCATCTTTTATGTTAGACGTTTTGTTCAAATGTCAGTAGATCTCATGTTACAAGTCTAACATGTAAGTCGCCATGAAGTCATGCATGTTTAGGGCTTTCCACGTTCTTCCTGTATGCATGCAATTAGAGACCGATTCAGACCCAGCACACAACACAAAAGTTCTTCCAATAGATGTCCTCGACATTTTCTATGTTGAAAGTTTTGTCTAAAGGTCAGCATATAGAGAGATATAGGCGTTTCATGAATATCGCCTCTGTGTCAAAACATGGTAAGTCTGAACCAAGAGCATGTCAGATCCCGGTCGGACTCAGGCGCAGATCCTGTGAACGCGACGGCTCGATGTGTCGCCTTCTGAGGTCTCGTCGTGACAGCCCGACATGTCGCGACCTGATTGCGACAATACCGTTGTCGCGATCATGCTGCCTGAATCGGACCGCCCCAGTCGCGTTCTTCACAACCCTCTGTCGCCTTCTAGCCATCTCTTCACGGCCCTTGTCCTGTCGCAATCTAACACCCATGTCGCCTTCCTTATATAGCCCTGTCGCCTTCTCAGAAGTTTTACCTGAAACCACTGTTTTCTTACAAAGTTTTTCGCATATACCCAAGGTCTGTTTAAATATGATAATTACTGTGTAAGTTACCTGTCTTGGGTCTGATCATTACATGATTTTTATTTAATGGCTTAAAATTGATTACCCATTTAAAAGCTTTAATTACATGAATGCTATTCTAAGTGCTCCTTAAATGCTATGATCCATTCGTTCTACTTGTGATTTAATCTTCCTACTGTTCCTCCATGTTTAAATGATAATGATATTAAAAATCTTGCAAAACATGATTAGTTAAAGTGCATATTTTATTCAATGTTATATTGTTAAGTGCTTCATACGAGTTGAGACCAATGGTTGAGAATTGAGACACGCGTACCGCACCACACTAGCACTTAGGCAGCCCTTCTTGGGAAATTGGAAACTCTCTACCAGTCATTCTGAATCGGTAGACTAGCGACCTTTTCCAAGGCCTCCGTAAATCTCCTCGACATGGATTCCCACATGGCCGACGAGTTGGTTGTACTATTGAAGTTCCTTGGAGATAGCGTGCACTTCCTTTCTCTTCTTGTTCTCGTGAGTGAGACTTACAAACTGGACTGAAGCCATTAATGTAAAGATTGAACGAAAGTATAAATCGTACCGTTATGCTGCCGAATTATCTCTCTACCATTGTACTCGTGAAATCATGTTCCATTACTTACTACTTGTTCTCCTCATCATCATGAACATGACATTACACATGCTTACTTATTGAAACTCTCATTGGCCTTATGAATGACTGTGGGTATACATTTAAAAATTTAAGTGAGATGCTGACAGGGCACGGCGTGTGTCCAAGGGCTCCAATCTAGCCCCAATGACGGCGAGTCATAGATATACTGTTAACCATGGGGTATAATGATTACTGGCGTTGCATCTGCGCTGGGAAAACGTGCGTGC
Source organism: Colocasia esculenta (assembly GCA_014218235.1). Classification (NCBI taxonomy): domain Eukaryota; kingdom Viridiplantae; phylum Streptophyta; class Magnoliopsida; order Alismatales; family Araceae; genus Colocasia; species Colocasia esculenta. The sequence continues at coordinate 13,821 of JACBKR010005517.1, read as the reverse complement.
ATGTTGAATGATAGATACAATACCACATACATGTGACCTAGTGTACATTCTTGATGGATCTTTTCTCGGTGTACATTAGTGTCTACGTGCCTGATTAGTGTTACTTGATCGTGCTCGTGCGTGCTTGCTTGCTTGCTTGCGTGATATGGCCATCCGCATTTAATGCAATTAATGATATCTTGCATTTCTTGACATCAATTGAAATCTTGCGTGCTTGTGCAAAGTGATCTATTGCTAGTTCTATCTCGTTCACCAATCTTGTTCTATCATGATCTCTCTCTCTAGCTTGTTTATCATGTTTTAACGAGTTTTATTCGTACTTGCATATCATTCATCGTACTTGCCTAGTTCTAAAATGTTAATCACTTATATCATTGCCCGCACATTGAGATATAAATCCTACTGGGCTAGTTTGCTCATCCCTACTTTTACCCAATTTAGGTGACTATGAAGTTCAAGAGGAAGAGCAAGTCGAGGATGGGAATGCGTCCGAGTGATGAGCGTTCCAACTATGAGTATAGTTATAGTAATTCTCTTTGAGAGTTAGAACATGTAGTAGGAAGTGAGAAGTATCATGTACTTTTGTTTTATTGAGTCTTAGTCTTGTAATAGTTTCCACTTTGAATACAATAAGTTGAGATTTGAATACAATTTATATTGAGTTCAACATATGGGTCCATTATGAGGTTGTGTTGATACACATTTAGTGTGTGCTAGCTAGAGGTTATTTGCCGACTGTCCACGTCTCGAATTATCGACTCGAATTCTTCGAATAATATCCGCTGCGTAATTCTCGAGACGTGACATTAAAGCATGAATGAGTTCAGACAGACATAAGTTCAAGGCATTTAAAGATAAATAGACAGTTGTATGGGGAATGCAAGGACTTTCCTAAAATTCATGGAGTTCTAATAGTGGTAGGTGAGCTCTGACAGATAACTCATGCTACTTATACCTACCATCGCATTTATGGCATAGCAACTGTCAAATGAAAAGAACTAAACTTCTGACAGCAAACAAGAGACCACCTTATATAATTATTTCAAATCTTAACAAAGATAATTTATATGGTTAATTTGAGTATATTTTTTCCTACCTAATAGAATATTTAAATGGTGATAGCAAGAGGAACATTATTCTGTAAGACATATAAGTGTCATTCTTTTGTAAAGGATCCCATAGGAATAATGAAAGCCAATGACATAACTAAGATTATGATTTTATGGATTCTGTGGAATGACAGATTACACAAATATTATTTAAGTACAATCACATAGAAGTTGATATATGATACTTTGACTTATAAGAAGTCAGATTCAAAACAATAGATGCAAACAAATATTCGACTATATAGAAGTCACAGTGAGACTGATTAATAACAGACTTCGACTTTTGAGTTAGAGTGATAAAGGTTTGTTCATCAATCGATGTCATACTTCGACTTTTAGGTAGTCGGAGTGCAAAGCAAACAAGCAATAGACTTCGACTTTCAAGGAGTCGAAGTGAAGTACTTCAACTGTATGGAAGTCGCAGTGAGATATCAGACTTCGACTTCTGGGGAGTCGGAGTAAAACAAGTTTATTCATCAATCGATATCATACTTCAACTTTCAAGGAGTCAGAGTAACGTCCGACTTCGACTGTTAAAGAGTCGAAGTAAGGTTCAGTTGATAGGCAATCGGTATAAGGACTTTGACTTTTAGGGAGTCGGAGTCAAGCCAGACTTCGACTTTTCCAAAGTCGAAGTACTACCGGTTTGTTCATCAATTGATACAATACTTCGACTTTTTTAAAGTCGGAGTCTAGAGTTGGAGTCGATATGATATACAGTATATGCTGTAGACTTAGAGAAATTTCGTGTGGCAGTGTTGATACTTAGATTTGTGTGTGCATAAATTTTGGCTAAGTATAGTATTAATATTAGAGCCTTTGTATTGTCATATTAATTTTCATAAATTGTGGTATAAATCAATAAATTGATTTATAAGAAATTAAAAGGTTTTGTCATAGTAAAAACATTATGATTAAATGTTTAGCAATATTTTTAAGGATATTTGCTCAACAATTCTCCCCTTTTTGTTAACGACAAAAACTTTTAAATAGACTGTGAAAAAAAAAATTGGTTTTGTGAAAAAACAATGTTTAAATGTTTTTGTCCTATATATTTATTTCTTTCTCCCCTTTCTGGCATTAACAGAAAGGATAAGATACATAGAGAGAGAGAACATATACACAGATGGCTAGAAATAGATGTATATTGCTAATATTGAACATTGTACATTCAGGAAGAAGAGGAAGAACTAAGAAGATAGAGAGAATGAGTGATTTGAGCAAAGAATGGTTGAAGAAGAGCCTAAAGCTTCTTCTCATTTTCAGGGAAGAAATTAGAAAATTTGCAGCTATCTATGTCATAGGAGGGTCCTACAGAAGGGATTGTCCTATAGGACTTAAACATGACGACGATGATACCAGTTGACTCTCCTATGGTAGAGATCATTGTGCAGGGTTCCCTTAAGTGGAATAAACTTCCTTTGGCTGCTGGTGCAGAAATCATGAATAGTAAATTCAGTGGATACCCTAGGAGTGAGCTACTTCCTTGGCTGAATAGTACACAAGATATCTCTGTAAGACCCGGCTTCTCGACTTTCCATCGGTGTCTTGGATGACTGGCCACTAACATGTCCGGGCCTGGGTGACGCGTTAGTGTCACGTCGTGGGTGTCGACGCGATAGTCATCCTTGTCGCGACCAACTTGTGTGTCGCGTTCTTGTCGCGCCCGGCTTTCCATCGCGTCTTCGTGTCGCACCCGGTCAACGGGTCACAAAAGTGTTCCGTCGCTTTGGTCGTCTGACGCCTGTCAGGGTGGAGGGCATGTCAATACGACCTGTCACATTGTTGCGGCATCCCTGGGGGACGTGTTCTTGTCGTGGTGTGTTGAACCTGTCGCGTTAAGGTCCTTAACGCGACGCGTCACCCCGTCACGTCTTGGGTGCCGAAGGCTTAAGGCCTTGGCTGGCGAACCCTTTTCCCTTTCCTCTTTTCCCTCTGTTCTCCCCCTCTGCGGTGCTTTGCCTCCCTCTCTTCCTTTGTGCATTTCAGGCGAGGAGGAGGGCCGTGTGTGGTGCCTTGGCGTTGTGGAGCTTGCGTTGAGCGAGGAGGAGGTGGCCAATTCGATGTGAAGGGCCCTATGGGTTCATTTCTTCTTGAAGGTAGGGATTGCTTGTACTCTTCTCGATCCGGGTGGATTGGGAGCTTCTCGTACTTTCTAGTTAGTTTCGATAGCTTCTCCATGCTCCCCTCCCCCGTGTGGTATGTGTGTGGCTTGTGGGCGGCCCTAGGATGGAGCATCCCGTGGGTCTGCCTCTCTGTTGGTGTCGCGACCACAGTGCGCGTCGCGACACCAGAAGAGGCATCTGCTCGATCGGACGTGATCTTATCGCGACGCGTTTGCTTGTCGCAATAAGGATCGCTGTCACGACGCGTGTTCCTATCGTGACAGGGTTTGTTGTCACGACGCTTTGCCCCGTCACGACAGGGTTGTTGTCGCGGTGCCCTTCCCCATCGCGATGGTATCACGACAGCCTAGGGGGATGCGACAGTGCCGGTGTGTGCCTCGAGTGTTCCGTGGTTCTAGTTGGGGTGTCGGCGTGTGCCCCAGGGTAGACTTTCCCTTAGGACCTTATGGTGGGGAATGCGGTAGGTTGCCTCACTACGTTCAGTGACCGAAGGTGACACCTTCGTGGCTATGTCTGGCAGCGGTACCAGGAGGGTCGCGTCTGTCTAATAATCAATTGACTGACAGTCTATCGATTATTAGCAGAGCGATGCTTTCTGTACCGACTGGTGGTGTTCCAAGGTTCTGGCTTGTTCGGTGTGCCTTGGTTTGCCGACGGCCCTCTTGAGGGTCCATCTGTGCCTCGTGCTTGCTGGGCTTGTCATGGGTACCAGCCAGCGGTTTGGCATGGTTCTTGTTGTGCTTGCCCCGCCTGTTTGCCCAGTGCTTGGCACTTGAGGGCTTGTCCCATTCAGAGGTTGTCTCCGTTGCCTGGGACCCCCATCCTCGGGAGCCTGTTGAGGGAGTGCTCCGGGCTACGAGCATGCTCGAGTTGGCAGCCGACTTGGCAGACTCTAGGGCTGAGGGGAAAACGAGGTTTGGACAGCAACGCTGAGTCATTTGTAGAGCTCTCTTGTCTGGGGCATGACGTCGAGGTTGTTGAGGTGTTTTCTTACCGACGTGGCCCAGATAGTCCTTTTTCTCACTACCTCGCTCTGTGTTGGTTCCAGAGCCGCGTAGAGAGGTCAGGTGTGAGGCCGCAGCTTAGCTAGGCTGCGGTGGTAGTGCGTTCTTGTGGTGTTCTGTGGCAGCTCTGTCTCGCTCTTCCGGGGAGGTTAGAGGCAGGAGCCAGGTGGCGAACAGAGGGAGTGGCTGGTATGTCCTCCTCTTAGCTACCAGTGGCAGTGGCTTGGTTTCTGTGTTGTGACGACGTTTCCAAGTGTATCTGTTGTCCTTGCCTACACGGTGATTGTAGCCTAGCAGTGCCTAGTCTCCGTGGGCATCGTTGGTTTGGCCTGTTGGCCCGTGCTTCCGGTGGTTTCCGCTTCGGTGTTCTCTCTGTTTCATTGTCCTGTTCTTTGGTGCCAGTCCGTAGTGGCACTGGTGTGTGTATTTTTGTGGTGTGTCCAGGGTCTGGGGTAATTCTACTTGTGGGCCCTCGACCTTGTGGAGGTCTGAGGTGGCCGTGCTTGTGGTGAGATGTCGTCCTCACTTGGTTGTTGGGTGGTCTCGGCGAGTGCACCGAGGGTTGTTTCTGCTTGGTGCCCGACTCCATTGGTTTTTGGGGGAGTCGTGTGTGTGTCACGACCTTGGTTAGCGGTCATGACGTTGCCATGTTCTATTTCGTTGCTTAGTAGTACCATGCTGTAGTGTGTTCCTCGCTTTACAACTTTCTAGTGTAATTTCCTGTTTTCAGTTCTTCTCTGCTCTGGCCGATGAGGGACTGGTAATCCCTACTGGGCCTTGTTCGCGAGGCTCACCCCCCTACTTCCTTCAGCTAGGGGCTTGTCGTCGCAGAAGCTCGGTATTGGACGGGTTGCAGAGGTGGCTACGGCACCGTGTGTTGTCAGCATCAGTGAGAGCGAGTGTTGTGAGCTCTTGTACCTGAGTGAGTTGAGAGTTGTGCTTTGCAAGTTCTCGGGGTATGCCCCTTAAGGACTGCACCTTTCTTCTTGTACCTGTGCTTTTATTTGGGACATGTTGTATAGACTTTTGTATATTGTATATCTGTTATAGTTATTTAAATTCAGTACATATCTCACTAGACTATTTCTTCTACCCCTTCCAGGTCTCGGATCCGTGGGTGGCGACGCGACTTTAGGGTCCCTGGCGGGGATCCGGGAGGTCAGGTCGTTACAGTTGGTATCAAGAGTGGGTCTATTGAGATTTGTAATGAGTTAATAACTATAGCTGTCCCAAAGAAGGTACTAGTGCACTGCTGACACCGTCTGGCTAGTGTTAGGCTTGTGCTTCAATTGTTTTACAGGTGTGCGGCTTCCTACAAGGTTCATGTGCATGCTGCAGGAGGGTTGCAGCTATTGCTATGTCGTGTGCGTGGCGAGTGTAGTCGCTCGTTGTGTTCGTGCCGCAGTGGCACGGTTGGCGGTGGACTCGCTGGTAGTGGTCTTCCCCGTATGGAGGACGGTTGCAGGCAAGTCCAGACACGGTGCTCTTGGTCATCTTCGGTGCATTTGGGTGTGCACGTGTCGCGAAGGCTGAGAGAGCCTGTGTGTGGTGTGGCCTTCACCGATGCAGGGTTATTGTCTGTGGAACCAGTCAAAGTGTCTCTGCCTTGTTGTTGTTCCCCTGCTGTTGGGGTGTGTGCTGTGCTGGTTGTGTGTGTGGTCTCTCGTGCTGTGTGCTATTGTGCTCTGTGCTCTGCTCAGTTGGGGTTGCTCAGGCTAAGCAAATGTTCTGTGTGCCGTGTTGCATCGCTGTTAAGCGTTGCGACACTTATCTGTGGTTGTTTTTCAGCCTTGTGCTGGTTGTTTGTGAGCTTGGTGAGGCGCTCCCGGAGTCTTCTCTGTTGTTCTTGTGGAAGTGAGTTTTCCTCAGAGCTGTGTTGTGCTCGTTTCTAGTTGCTGTTGTGTTGCCCTGGGTCAAGGTGCATCGCTTGGTTGCCTTGTGTTCTGGTGAGGTTTCCCAGAACCGTTTGCGTTGTCTTGGTGAGGGTTTCTCCAAGATTATTCCGTGCTCATTTCTGCTATTGTTGTGCCGCCTCAAGGTCTGAGGTATGCTGCTGTTTTGGCTGGTTCATTCTGGTGGGTTTTCCCAGAACTGTTGGTTCTGGTGGAGGTTCTCCCAGGACCTGCTTACGTTGCTTCTGTAGTTCTACTTGCTGCAGTGTTCTTCCTGAAGTTCTGTGTCATTTGGTCGTTGGGTTGTGTTTTCTGGTGAAGGTCCTTCCCAGGATCGCCCTTTGTCGTTTCTGGTGGAGGTTCTTCCCAGGAGTGCTCAGTGTTTGTTTCGGGCCATCGTTGTGTTGCCCCCGTGGCTTGAAGTGTGTCGTGTTGGCCCTTTTGGTACGACAACTAGCTACCGTAGAGTGGGGGTGAATAGGTTTTCCTGAAATCTGAAATAGAAACTTAAACACAAAAAATTATTACTTGAAAGTTTGGTTAGTTGAGTGTGATAGAGAGTAGCAGTGCGGAAGCAAATAAACAATCCACATAAATGACACAAGGAATTTATCTTGGTTCGCCCTTCCACATGGAAGTCCTACGTCCAGTCCCCAAGCAACCTCTTGGGATTTTACTAACCAAGAGTATAGTCCTCCTCAAGGACAATACAACACCCAGCACCCCAGCTGGTTTTCTTTCTTTCCCGGGCAAGAAGGCAGCCCACTTCTCTTACAGGTCAAGAAGCCAACCTCCTAGTACAAACCCTAGTGCGGTTCTGCTAGACTTAAACCACCAGCTAGGTTCTACACTATATAGTCCTACACTTGGACATAATCTTTCTTTATAAAACCAAGAACAAAGCTGAGAGTTGGAATAAATGAAAACCACTAAAAGAACTATCAGCGAAAAGACTCTCTCCCCTAGATTACAAAGATGCACACAGAGAGAGTGAAGAGAGGAGAAGGAGATTGAAGCTTGAGGGCTTCATATGCTTGAACACTTCTTCTTGGCTCGGGCTCTTTCTCTCTTTTCTTTGAGTGTATATGGCGTTTAGGTTCTTCCTGGATGTACACTCTTTGAATGATCTTCAAGAAAGCTCTATCTTCTTCTTTAGCCTTGCTTCATCTTTTATATGAGAGGTTTGAATAGATTCGTTGAAGAGATCCGTTGGAACTCTTCTAGTCATTGCTGATTTTCTATTCTTCTTCTCCTGACTGTCAGCCATTTGATTGTCTTCGAGGTCTGCAAGCATAGAAGAAAGTGTTTAGATAAAAGAGTGTTTCTGTCAAAAAGGTTCATACCTCTATGTTTCCTGTTGTCACCCAGAAGTGGTAGATAAGCCCCTTTTGTCTGACAGGAGAGAAGAGATCTAGAGAGATAAAAAGATCTTCTGTCAAAGAGAGAGAAGAATACGCAAATGAATATATTTGACTTTTCATTAGGCGCCAAAACATTTGAAACATTTGAGTATAAAGGAAATCGATGTTTAAGTTGAAATCTATGTTTGAACAGAATCCATGTTCTAATGCAATCCATGTTTCCAACAGAATCAATGTTTTACATGTAATCGATGTTTGAACAAAATCGATGTGTAAGAGAAATCGATGTTTGAATGAAAGCAAATCGTTGTTTTGATCAAATCATTCTTTAAGTAAAGGCAAATCGTTGTTTGTTATCAAATCGTTCTTTAAGTAAATCGATGTTGAAGTTGTAACGAATCGTTGTAGCGATCAAATCGTTGTTTCACTTATGAAATCGTGTGAGACCGAAATCGATGTTAGAGTGAAATCGATGTTTCACTAATGAAATCGATGTTTTCAACAGAATCCATGTTTTCAATAGAATCGATGTGGCACTTTGTGAACTAAAATCGATGTATATTGAATAGACATCGATTTGCCTTTTCAATGCAATCATCCAGCAATAATGCCATAAATTTATATTTATTAGGAAAACATGATATTAAATATATTTAATATATTTAATTAATCATAAGTTTTGTTATCACTAAGATATATTGTTATCACCAAAATATATGGGTAAAATATATGAGTGGTTCAAAAATCTCCCCTTTTTGGTGATGACAAAATTTATGAAAATTTTTGACAAAAAATACTTAAAGCATATAAAATACATAAAATTCATAGATAATGCATACTCTCCCCTTTTTGTCACTAACCAAAAAGGAAGGCTTACCATTGCATTCTTTCTTCTTTGTGAAAAAATTCTTACCATTGAGGGGTTCAACAATGATTGACATTAATGAATAACTCCCCCTTAGTCTGTGCTCCCCTAAGCATTTTCTCCCCCTAAGCATAAGGCTCCCCTTGACAAAGAGGGTCCTCTTGAGGATTCTCACTTGTCTGTCGACAGGTGTTTCTTAGTGTTCGACCTGTGATCTCTTGAGTCGTCTGGTTGACTGGTTGTTTGTCAAGTCTCAAGATTTTTATTTGCATAGATCTTAGGAAAAGCTTGCAAACATTGTTAGTAGCAATATAAAATTCAATATTGTGACTACTCCCTCTTCAGATAAGAGTGGATGAAGAGTTGGCAGTCACCCTTACCTTGAGCATCCTAGATGCTCCAAGACTATCCTGTAAACAACTTATTCAGAAGTAGGTATCTATCCAAATCTTTTTGGGTCCTTGATGGTTAGATGCATGAAAATAACCTTTAGGAATCCAAACTAAGTGCCATGTTGTGCAGATGTTTACTGTGGTCCTAATTTATTGCAATGAGAACAACAATGAATATAATCTATTTTGCAGTTCTTATTATTTTTATGATGTCTGTTTAGAACACATTTTTGGAAACTTTCTTTTATAGGGGCCTTTTTCTGAGGCATCTTGGTTTTTTATAAATTTTGGTAATGGATATTTTTAGGAATATGACTTGTTTTCTTTTTTAGGAGGTTTGTATCCAAGACCTTGTTTTGTTGACAGTTTTTGATCTCTTTAAGCATAGAGCTAGAGATGTTTTTCCTTTGGTTAATTTTCTAACAGATTCTTTTAAGTAAAGATTTTCTTCAGTTAGAGTTTTTAATTTTTCTTCTAACTCTATTTTTCATTGTCCATATTTTTAAATCTCTATTAAAGATAAATATTATCCTTACTGTCCTTTAATTGTTTTTAGTTGCTCCAGTTCGGATTAAGATCAGAATTGTGTTTTCTAAGCAAATAGTGTTGTTTTTCAGATTCTTTAATTCTTTTAGAACATTTTATGTTTTACATATAGTTCATTAAATACTTCTTCTAAATCTTCAGATTCTGATCCTGAAATAGTGCAAGAGCTAAAAGATGGGTCAGAATGTACCTCATCTAGTCTAACCATGAGGGCTAGACTTACCTGCTCTTTCTTCGATTCTGAGCTTGTGGTCTCTTCATTTCCCAAACAGCCGCCATGACTTTCCTTTTGAATTTCTTGTGCTTCTTTTTAGACTTTCTGGTTGACCAGTCTTCTTTAGTCTAGGACAATCTGGTCTTAGATGTCCAGGTTTTCTGCATTCATAGCAGACTGGTTCTTTTTCTTTTCTTTCTTTTTCTTTTCTCTCTTTCTTTTGAATCCTTCTCGATCTATTTTTCTTCTTCTTGAGAATCTTCTGAAGTTTGGATAGAACTTCATCTACATCACTGTGTTCAGAACCTGTATTTTTTGAACTAGAAGAAGAAGAAGAGGTGGAAGAGAGTAGCTACAACTTAAGGAATTAGTGAGTTTTTCCTTGGAAGAGCTTTAGATAACCGATCCATATTGATTTCATGTGCATGAGAGAGCCAATTAATTTATCAATGGAAAACTTGGTTAGATCATGGCTTCTTAATAGCGGTGACCTTAGGGGTCCATGAAATAGTTAGAGACCTAAGATCTTTCTGACAGTTTCCTCATCAGAAAGATTTTTGGCAACAGAACTTAGACCAACTACTATGCTCGAAAATCTATTATACATTTGAGTAATATTTCGTCAGGAAGCATTTTAAATTACTCATATTGTGAGACAAGAATATATATCCTAGTTTGTTTAACTTTATATGTTCTTCATAAGTTACCTACAGTTTATCCCATATTTCTTTAGCTGATTTACATGCAGATACTCTACTAAATTCTCTTTTGGATAAATCACAACATAAATAGTTCTTTGCTTTAAAGTTTAAAGATAATTTACTTTTATCTGTTGTTGTATAGCAATAGTACCTTCAGCAGGAACAATAACATAATCACCTACATAATTACCTGCCCAGATCAAAGTCTGTGCCTCGAATGAAGTATTCCATTCTCATCTTCCAATATGGTAATTCTCTTCATCGAAGAATGGAGGTCTGGTGACTGATTGACCTTCAGCAAATCCTTGAGCTGCCATGGATCTTCTCTAAGATCATTGGATCTTCTTGATTGATCAGAGAACCTCGCTCTGATACCACTTGTTGGCCCTTTTGGTACGACAGCAAGCTAACCTAGAGGGGGGGGGGGGGGGGGGGGGTGAATAGGTTTTTTTGAAATCTGAAATAGAAACTTAAACACAGAAATTATCACTTGAAAGTTCGGTTAGTTGAGTGTGATAGAGAGTAGCAGTGGAAGCAAAAAACAATCACACAAAGACACAAGGAATTTATTCTGGTTTGGCCCTTCCCAGATGGAAGTCCTACGTCCAGTCCCCAAGTAACTTCTGGGATTTACTAACCAAGGGTACAGTCCCCCTCAGGACAATACAACACCTAGCACCCAGCTGGTCTTCTTCCTCTTTCTAGGGCAAGAAGGCAGCCCACTTCTCTTACAGGTCAGAAGCCAACCTCCTGGTACAAACCCCAGTACGGTTCTACTAGACTTAAACCCCAGCTAGGTTCTACACTGTATACAATCCTACAGCTGGATAAAATATTTTTTATAAAAGAAAGAACAAAGCTGAGAGTTGGAACAAATGAAAAAACTAAAAGAATCTCAACGAAAAAGACTCTCTCCCCCAGATTACAAAGATGCACACAGAGAGAGTGAAGAGAGAGAAGGAGCTTGAAGCTTGAGGGCTTAGATGCTTGAACATTCTTCTTGGCTCGGGTCTTTCTCTCTTTCTTTGAGTGTATGTGGCGTTTAGGTTCTTCCGGATGTACACTCTTTGAATTATTCCCAGCAAAGCTCTATCTTCTTCTATAGCCTTGCTTCATCTTTATATGAGAGGCTTTGAATATATCCATTGAAGAGATCCGTTGGAACTCTTCTAGTCATCGCTGCTCTCTCTCTATAGGACGAGCTGTCATTGTTGTCGGTTGGACTATCTGGTATAGTCTCTTGGGCATTTCTGGTCAAGGTGTTGTGTGCTTGGCCGTGCGTCTGGCTGCTGTGTTGGCCAGCTTGTCTCGTTGTTCATTTCCAAGTTCTCAGCTGTGTGCTGGTGGGACTTGTGTGTCCACGTGGTGTGGGTGGTTTGCTTATTTCTCCCTCCTGGTGTGCTCTTGCAGATGGTGATCTGGTGAGTGCAGTCGGTGTCTGGCTGGTTGTGCTTCTTATAGAAGTGTCAATCTTGTGTTGTGGTTATCTCTCTCGTGTGTGGAAGAGACTCATTGAGTGTCTCTTCCTCTACTTTCATGGTTTGCTCGGGGTGGGATGCTCCACTGTGGCATTGTGTTGCCAGGGTGTGCATCGTTGCGACCTTCTAGTGGAGTCATCTTCCCTTGAGTTGTTTTTGGGTTGAGTTGGTTACTCCCCTCATGCTGTCGTTTCCGGGTGGCACCGTAGGTCGGTGGACCTATGTGCCATTCATCATTGAGATTGTTTCTTGCTACCTGTCTGAACACATTTGGGGCATTGGGTCCCTGTGATTGGTGTGAGGTAGTACTGTTTTTCTTGTTGGGTTGGGTTGCTGTGTGAGCGTGCCCTGCTGTGCACCAATTTCTTGCTTGGCTTGCTCATGCAAGCGTTGTTTCAGTGTGTTCTTAATCATGCCTCGGCTTATGCCTTGGAGGCTTTTCGTGTCATCGTTTTGGTGTTTGGCCTCTCTATCGGTCACGATGGAGGTGGTGCTTCTTGCTCTTGTGCGCCAGGGAGTTGCTGTAATTTTCACTCCCATGCAGCAGAGTCAGTGCTCCATATTTTTGTGTGCTTTTTAGAGCCGACGTGGTTGTTGTGCTCTTGATGTTGTCGAATTTCCGTGCGTTTCTCTTGTGGGTCTCTGATGGAGAGTCCCCTTTGGTGGGCCCTGTGTTATCTCAGGCTGTTGGTGCGGTTGTGTGTGCTGCACCTTGAGCGTTTTTCAATGCTTCATGTTTTTGTGCCTCTAGGGCTGGGGTTTGGTTGGCATGTGTGCCCTTTCAGGCTGTGGTCCTTTGCATGTGGCTTTTGGCGGGTCTCTGGTGAAGAGTCTTCATGTTAGCCCGTGGTGTTGTTTTGGCCGCTTGTGCACCTGTGTTGCACTTTGCTTAGTTTTGGTGCTTGTGGTAGCACCGTGTGCTCGTGCTAGAGTGTTTCGATCTTGTGCCGTTTGGAGCCTTGGTGCATTGTATTGTACCTTGGGTGGCTCCTGGTGCTTATGATAGCTTCATGTGTTGTGCCGTATGCCTTGATCGTGAGCTTCGTGTGTCGTTTCACGAGTTTGCTCGGTGACGGAGGCACTGAGTTTTCCAACTCTGGGACACTTGGTGCAGGCCTATGCCTTGTGGTGTACCATTACCACTATGGGGTGGCAGCTTTGCTTGCCTAGGTAGCTCTATCGGTGGTACACCAGGCTTTGGTTGTGGCCTGTGTCCAGATTTTCCCTCTCACTTTGGGAGCGAGTGTGTTTGGTTGTGGTACCCTACTTTGGTTTGGGTCCCTTGAGGTCGACGTGTTGTCCTTGATCTCTGCAGTGTTTTGGCTTGTTGTGGTTGTGCGTCTTTTTGGTGGTTGGCATGTTGGTACCCACGCTGAGCTCTATGTGCGAGTGGCGGGTGTGCTGCCAACTCTCATTTGGTTCTCCGTTGTGCATGGTGTTGGTGTGATCTGGAAGCCAATGGCGGAGTCTCCTGCCGGTTTGTTTGTGACAGAGTGAGGCCTATTGACTTGCTAGTACTTGACCACATAGTTTGTCGACGTTGTGAGGTGCTCGATTTTGACTTAACCTCATACGTCTTTCGTGCTTTTGTTGCGAATGTTGCACTGTGGAGCGTGTGTGGTTTCCTAGTCTTGTGGCTCCACGTGCGTTTAGTGCCTTGTCGGACCACGAGGAAGGTCTGGGTGAGACCTAGTGGTGACAGTAGATGTCATTTCGTGTGTTGAGGTTTGTTGTGTGCATTTAGTGTCCTTGTCGGACCACGAGGAAGGTCTAGGTGAGACCTATGGTGGTTGTGGATGTTGCTCCATGGGTTGAGGATTCTCCGTGAGCATGGTTCTCGCTCTGGTTCTCATCGCTCGCGTGATTTCTAGGTTGGGCTGGTGACCGATGCTAGTTGCTGCTAGTAGCGTGAGGATGTTCCCCTGAGTGTTGTGCTTGACTCTCAGGCGTTTTTTTTCCTGGTTGTTGTCAACAATTGTGTACTCTGTCAGGTTTTTTGCTGGCGATAGAGTGAGTTGCTGATCGGCGATTCTCGTATTGCTGTTGGCAACTGTGTACTCTGTCAGGTTTTGTGGCGCGACAGAGTGGGTTGCTGATTGGTTGGTCCAACAGCGGGGGTATATTGGTGGCTGC
>JACBKR010005516.1:0-17936 GCA_014218235.1 Colocasia esculenta | reverse complement strand
TAGCCAAAGTTGGGGGTAAGGCTAGCTCATATGCCACGCTGCCCAAACGTCTGAGAATCTCTAGGGCAAATGAACTAGGGTCAACTTACTATGCGACAAATCTGACGACCCACGAGTAGGCGATATCTTCAAGAAGACATGATCGCCAACCCAAACTCCAAATCCTTCTTCTGTTGTTGGCATAACTCTTCTGCCTATCCTGTGCCGCAAACAAGCCTCTTTCTGATTAGATGGATCTTATCCGAAGTTCCTGAACTAACTTCGGTCTGATCAACTGCCTATCACCAATCTCCTCCCAACATAACGGAGATCTGCAGGGCCTACCATACAATGCCTCGAATGGAGCCATACCAAACTAGCATGAAAGCTGTTGTTGTATGCGAACTCACAAGAGGTAAATGACGCTCCAATCATCCTTCCAATCCAGCACACGCTCTCAACATATCCTCGAGCGTCTGGATAGTCCTTTCGGACTATCCATCAGTCTGGGGATGAAACGCCGAACTGAGCTTCAGCTCCGAACCTAAAGCATCCTGAAGGCCCTTCCACAACACGAAGTAAACCTCGGATCTCGATCCGAAATGATCGACTTCGCACACCCATGCAATCTAATGATACCACTAACATACAATCTAGCTAAACTCTCTACTGACTGCTTCTTCTTCATAGGCAAGAAATGAACAGTCTTCGAGAATCTATCTACAACTACCCAAATCGAATCATTGCCCCTTCTAGATCGAGGCAAACCCGAGACGAAATCATAGTGACAGCCTCCCACTTCCATACTGGGATATCCATCCTCTGCATAAGGCCAGATGGTCGCTGTCGCTTGGCTTTCACTTGCTGACACACTAGACATCTGGACACATAATCCGCAACATCCTTCTTCATGCCGGACCACCAAAATGACCTCTTTAGATCTTGTACATCTTAGTGTACCCGGATGAATAGAGAATCGCGACCTATGAGCCTCTGCTAAGACATGCTCACGGACATCTACGATGGCAGGAATGCACACTCAGTGCTGAAATCTGATCACACCATCCTCATCACGAGCAATGCCTGCCTTGCCCACTAACTCTAACAATCTAGGGTCGGGCCCCTTTTCTGCAATCAACCTCATCCACCAGAGGATCTAAGGGATAGGATAGCTGAGCTACAAAAGACTGACACAGCGATGGCTCTAACTCGTCATAGAGCCCGCTGCATCCTCCAACATCTTCCAATCCTGCTGGAGCGAAGACCTCTTTCTACTAAGAGCATCTGCTACGACGTTCGCCTTCCCGGATGGTACTGAAGGTCGAAGTTCATAGTCCTTCAAGAACTCAATCCATCTTCTCTGCCTCAGGGTTAATCCTTTTGGGAGAAAAGATACTTCAAGCTTTGTGGTCGGTAAACACCTCTGACACCATAAAGATAGTGCCTCCAGATCTTCAGTGCATGAACCACAGATGCTAACTCCAAATCATGAGTCGGATAGTTCTCTCATGCTCCTTCAACTGACGAGAAGCATAGCCACTACCCTTTCCTGCTACATGAGTATGCAACCTAACCCAATCTGAGATGCATCCGTATAAATGGCAAAGCCTTCTGGACCACTAGGCAATACCAATACCGGAGCAGAAGTAAGCTTAGCCTTAATAGCTGAAAGCTACGCTCACATGCCTCAGACCATACGAACTTCTCCCCCTTTCTGGTCAGCTTCGTCAAAGGGGCTGCGATGGATGAGATCCCTCAAGAATCGCCGATATAACCAGCTAAACCAATAAAACTACGAATCTCCGAAGGGGTCTGGAAATCTCCCAATCATAACTGCATGGACCTTGCTGGATCAACTGCAACACCAGCAACGGAGATAACATGCCCGAGGAATGAACCTCGCACAACCAAAAATCGCACTTGCTGAACTTAGCATATAGCTTGTGCTCACAAAGAACCTCTAACACTACCCTCAAATGCTGATGGTGCGTGACCTCATCCGGAGAGTAGACCAACACATCATCAATAAAACACTACGACAAAGCTATCTAGATAAGGCCTAAACACCCTTTTCATGAGATCCATGAACGCTGCAGGGGCATTGTCAATCCGAAAGGAAGGACCAAAAACTCATAATGTCCATAACGGGTTCTAAACGCCGTCTTGGACACATCCTCACTCCGAATCCTCAACTGATGATAACCAGATCGCAAATCAATCTTAGAAAAGACTGATGCCTCTCGCAGTGGTCAAACAAATCATCAATACGAGGTAAGGGATACTTGTTCTTCACGTCACTTGGTTCAGCTTCCTATAGTCAATGCATAACCTAAGTGACCCGCTTTCTCCTGACGAACAATACAAGTGCGTCCAAGGGGAAACACTAGGGTGAATAAATCCCTTATCAAGTAACTCTTGCAATTGCCACCTCAACTCGTCTAACTCCGCAGGTGCCATCCGATATGGAGCCTTCGAGATAGGAGAGGTGCCCGGAAGCAACTCTATGGTAAACTCTATCTCTCTATCCGGTGGCAATCCAGACAATCATCAGGAAAGACATCTGGAAAATCCTGCATTACCTCAATCTCCGCAAGAGTAGGTGACTCATCAGCCTCTGGCACTAACACCACGCTGGCAAGAAAAGCGTCACAACCCTTGTTCACCATGCGCATCGCCTTCATGGCAGAGATGACCATCTTTCCCGCCAATTCCTTGGCAAGGGTGAGAGAACTCATCCTCACCAGGAATGCGAAAACAATCCTCTTCCGACGAAAATCTAACGCATAGTGCTCCTCTAGCCATCCAGACCAAGAATAGCATCATAGTCCTTCATCATTAGCAAGAAGAAACACTCATCTAGGATTCTATCCTCAATGCACACAGGTAACGACGGAACGCACTTCCTAGTCGATACCGTACCCGCAGGGGTGTGCACAGACAAAGGGACCTCTAAATCCTCAACTCTATGCCTGACTCTAGGGCTAACTGCCTAGCGAACCGCTCGAAATGAACGAGTGAGTAGTACCTGTATCAAACAAAACCCGAGCGTGCACACCTAAAAGTAAATCGTACCTTCGGTGACATGCTCCGCTTGCTCGGCGTCCTCACGAGCTAAAGCAAACACTCGAGCTGGGGCTCGAGGCCTTCTGGTCTTCCTATAGCTGGCGCAGCTGCCGCTACCGCTGGGGCTGGCGCTCCACGCTGAGCTCCCTGCTGAAGTCTTGGGCAATCTCTGATCTTGTGGTCCTGCTCCCACACTTCAAGCACTTTCCTTAATCATCCAACATTCGGTACCACCATGTGTCTTCCCACAGTGGGGACACTCTTTCTTCACACCAGGGGAACGTACAGAAGGTACTTGAGAACTGCCGACTGCCATTGGTCGCTGCTGTGTCGGGTAACACCGCTTTCTTCTTGTCCTGCGCTGGAACGTGGCTGCAGGTCTCTTCTGCGAAGCTTTATTTTCTTCCATATATTGCTCCATCTCTCTCCTGCCTACATCACACACTAAGGGCCTCGTCCAACGTGCGGTGGTCAAATGCCACGAGTCTCGTCCGCAGTGATGGCTTGAGTCCCATCACGAACTTCTTTATCTTTCTCTGCGCTCGTCTGTCACGATATGAGGTGCATATTTAGAGAGTTCAGAAAATCTTGCCTCATATTCCAGCACGGTCATGGAGCCTTGAGTCAAAGATAGGAATTCTTGCTCCATCCGATCTTGCACGTGCTCGGGACGAACTTGGCCCGAAAGAGCCTCACGAACTCGTCCCACGCAACATCAACAGCTCCGTCCTCAAATCGGGTACGCAGCAATGAAGCCACCAAACATCAGCTCTTTCCTGCAGTACACCGTTCATAAGCACCATCTAACCAATCTAGCTTAACAAACATACGCATATAAACTAAAACATACCTTTAGCATGTAGGTGGCTAATGTAACCTTATCCTCATCTGCACACCTGATGGCTCGGAAGATCTTTTCTATCTCCCTCATCCAGCTTTCTGCAACAACGTTGCTCTCCCCCCCTTAAAAGAGGGTGGCAACATCCTTTTGAATCTCTCCATGGTAGAAGGTCCACCATGGTCCTGAGCTGGTACTTGAGCCTGCTACAGTGCACAGCAAACAAACACCATCAACACAATATCACATAATAAATAAAGCAGACTATTAATCATTTTATTAGTCTAACCTGAGCCTCCAACTGTGCCTGGAGTGCTGCCTGGGTATGAGCCTGCGTCTGCATGGCTTGCACCAGACCTTGCATGAATACTCCATAATCCACAGGCGGCGGTGGGGGAAGTACAGAACCTTGCGGTGCCGGGGCCTGCTGCTCCGCCCACTCGTCACGTCTCGGCTCGTCCTCACGGTCCGGCGCTCCGCCACGCCTACCTCTCGAAGCCATGGCTGTAATAAATTTCAGCCACCATTAGCTAGGTTATTAAGTTTTCTAACCTTCTTCTTATCTATTTTTCATTCATTATTAATCAATTCTACACATGTGGACATACTTAGCATGCATGGGGATGATGACTTAGGTATATTCATGTGCAATCTCAACCGGTCGCTCTGATACCAATCTATGTGACGACCCTCATTATACCGGTGCGGTTATACAACCCACGTCGGTATAGCGAGCGTCATCCCAGTGGGACATTTACCCAACAATAACATCAGCTGAGATACACGTGAATATAAGAATAGTAGCGGAAGTAAAAGAACCACTGTCTTCATTTCATTCATCATCCGCATTTAACATACATGTTTCGATAACATTTAAGAGCTAAAAGTCCACATAATTAAATTTCTGAAAATCAAATACTAGATGTCCATACTTATACATTCTTCCATGATAATGCTAGTACAATGTTCAATTTACATACTATGAAAATCACAAATTGTCGCAAGTACTCCAACACTCTAATCTCCGCGCTCGGAGTCGGTCTCCAACGCCTCCTCCACAAGTGTCTCGTCACCAACTACACCTGTACGCCGAAGCAAGTAGTGAGTCTAAAAGACTCCGCATGTACTTCTACACATACCGTACATGCACATATCATAGTAGGTTCTACATACACATCGCAAGACACAACATGTAGCATGCTTGACATTAATTTTACAACCTATCATGGTGAATCTACAATTTAAACACATGGACTATGCTTTCAGATTTCCTAAAATAGAATCACATATCACATGCTTTCTATTCATTCCTCACCTAAAATTCTACCTTCAATCAACTAAGACATGGAAGCCATTAACATAAACTCCCGAGCATGCATGAAAGGAAACATACCTACATGGAATCTACACATTTCTACGCATATACGTAACCATTTTACATGCTTTGTGCTTGCTGGTTTTACATGCTTTAGCAACCATAATCTAACACATGAGAGCTACAACAACGATTAAATCACAACATGTGAACAACAAGTATGGAAGTTGTTTATATATGCTTAACAATTATCCCTAGCATAGATTCTAGCATTTTGCATACATAAACATGATCATAACATAGTAAAGCTACTATTTAAGCATGATTTCAGATTGTCATAACATGGATTACAAACTCACATCCTCACATTTTGGTTTCACATTTTTACAGGATTTCAAATTCGCATATTTCACACTTTACATATGCACTTTTACACATTATTCACATTCACATTTTTCACATGAACACATAGACATTTACACATTCACATTTGTGCCGTGACACATAGTCCAAACCACCAAGAAGGACACAACACATCACATCACATAGACGCCATCTAGTCAATGCAATGGCGACTCTTGGACTGCGCAGACCGGGAGAACAAGTCTCCACCCTAACCAGTGGTACTTGTCCACCTCCAGGATTTCCCCCTAATGCCCTTAGGGTCACAACACATTGAACCTTCTCAGGGGGACTTTTCCCTGATACGGTTCCACTGCCCTCTACGGAAGCAGTGTCACATTTGGCACAAGTTACACATTACACATTTTACGATTTTAACACATATGTTTACACATGTCACTCTCATTTCATTCACTTTCTCACTCACATGCACACTCCTCTGTTTTCCTAACATGGCACTACAATTACAGGAATTTAGTACTCAGGAAATTCACTAATCAGGTTGCTATATACAAAATCAAATCATTTCACAACGGCATGCATTAGTTTCTCATTTTTACATGGAAAATCCATATTGCATCATATACTGGTCCAAATGACCTAAAATTTTAACCACTAGCTAATTTCGGGTTTAGGATCCCACATGCAAATTTTCCGATTTTTCTAACCTAAACGTAAATTACAAAAAACTAACATCAAATTCACATGCTATTCACATTCAAGTTAGCATGGAGTGGAATAACAATCACAAATTTAACAACTTACTGTCTGAACCCTAGCATGCATAGAGTCACATGATTATTCCCAATTTATAGGGGCATACATGATTTACCAAAGATTTATCATGACCTACGCATGATTTCTATTTCCCAAACCACATTTTCACTAATTCACCGCAAGCATGGGAAAAATCTCAGAATTTCAGAACAGAGACTGACTAATACATGCATGACCCATAAAATGTAGATTGTCAGACTCGCCCTAATCATACAAACAAGGGGTTGACAAGATTAGCAACCCATCATACATGTATTTCCATGGGATAAAATAACTCTATCATTTACCACCTTGCACAAAATCCATCCACAACCACATTCACTAGTATACATAGTATATAAGAGATTACATTATATCCTCATCGTGAACATATCGAAATTAATCATATAGAGGGCAGAACAGCTTGCTGTTCTGCTCAGATAAACTTAACGGCAAGCTATGGCCAATAATTAATGTTAACGGCACAATCGCTAGACGCTAAGCATGATCTTAGCGACAACAGGTGTTGCCGTTAAGTTCAGGTCTGTGCAAAACACAGACCCGAGCTCCAAGATAGGGTGAATTGGGGGATCTAGGACACGAGGGAAAATGCACAAAAATGATAAAACCAACCTAGACACATACAGGGACGTTATGGGTAGGGTACTTGCCTCTAGAAAATACACCAAACGATCTAGGGCTCGGTGAAGCTCTCTTTAGGCTCTCCCAAGAAGCTCCTAGAAAAGCTTCACTCCGGGTTCTAGGATGAAGATGGCTCCAAGATGAGGTTGGGGAAGCCTCCTCCTCCACTCCAGCTAGCTCCTTGCTACAGTAGATGGCCGATGCAAGCTTCAGGTAGCCGCATCTAGGGTTGCAAAGGTGAGCTCTTCACACAGATTTTAGGGTTTTCTCCTTTTTCCTCTTCTTCCTCTCTTGCAAAGGGGCAAGGAGAAGGGTGTGAGCTGCAAAAATGGCTTTGTATATAGCCAAAGACCTCTCACCCACGCAGGAGATGATGTGATACCCCTTTCAGACCGTTGGGGACAGCTCCCAATGGTTGGGGTGGCTTGCTTCCAGAATTTCCGGCTCTGCAACGCATGTAGGTCAGAGAGATTAGCATCCACATCGCTGGACGCTGGGATTAGTGTTGGCGTCCATATGGTTGACGCCTACACAACACAAGCGTCCATTAATATTGACGCCAATTGGCCTTCGTCCAGAACTCCAAAACAGCAGAAACCATGCACATCTTATACCTATATATGTGACATATGTATACGCTATCATATACACACTACCATCATACCATTCATACATTATTTACACTAATTATACACATGCTACATAAGTATACCAACTAGTACTTACGTAGATATTTACATACGTACATACACAACACGATTATTTACATGCAATACAATAATGCAACAAAATCGAGGGCCTTACAAACTGCCTTTCTTAAGAAAAGAAAGAGCAAGCTGTCGAGATCAAGTCTAGGAGAAAAGAACTTGACTCTCTTGGTCTCGACTGCAACATGAGAGATAAAGGATAGGAAAGAAGCTCAAACTCTTAGGCTCAAAATCTCTCTTAGATTTACAGTGTCACCACAGTGAGAGATGGGAAAGAATGAAGGTGTGAATGCTTTTCTAGCTTCAGAAGATTTCTACTTGGGCACTTCTTGTTGTGTTGTGCTTTTGCTTCAAAGCCTCCATCTTCTTATACATCATTTTGAAGAAGACTGTTGAGATAACCATTTGAGGCTTCATCTTCTTCCTGTTGCTCTTCATCTTCTTCTTCCTCCTCGTATCTAACATTTACTTCTTGTTTCCAACAGATGCATCAGATCTCCTTTGTCCTGAGAGCATTCAATGCTAGGAAGAGGATATTGAGCAAGAAAGATCTAACAGGTTAGTCAACCCATACCTCTTCCAAATTTCTTGTTGACAGTCTGCTATGTTAGGTAGTTGTCTTTTTGTCTAGTAGGAAAGAAAGAGACCTTGAGACATGCAAAAAGGTAGCTTCAGTCATAGT
This sequence comes from Colocasia esculenta, assembly GCA_014218235.1. NCBI lineage: Eukaryota > Viridiplantae > Streptophyta > Magnoliopsida > Alismatales > Araceae > Colocasia > Colocasia esculenta. The sequence goes on along the minus strand of JACBKR010005516.1, from coordinate 9,552 downwards.
ATATCGTATGCAGGCTATATATAAAAAGTTGTGCCTACATTTCAAATTTTCAAGATATGTGAAATAATAAGTTAAAGATGTGAATGACATTTGAAGTTTCATTATGTGCCAAGAGACTAGATATCAGTAATTGGAACATAAAACCTTTAAATCCAATGTAACACTCACGACATATTCAGTAATCATTGTAATGTTCATGAGTTACTCAGTAATCGTTGTAAATGTTCAGTAATCGATATAACATGAAAGATATGGTCAATAATCGATATATTGTACAAGCTTTAGTCAATAATTATTGCAATCATAACACCAATCAAAAAGATAAGACAAGTATTCACCAATCGATATGTTTAAAGTCATATTGACACTAATTGGAATGTAAATAACATCAATCAGAATAATATTGAACATTTGTTCACCAATAGGAATGAGTAAGGAACATTTGTTCACCAAAGTGCCTGCACTTCCTTGCGAGGAGGTATCCTCATCAGGAACTAAGGTAGAGGTTCTAGAATCGACGACGACCATCGACAACTCATCCAGAGGTCTAGTGAATGGTCATTGAGCTAGGTCATGGGGCCAGAGAGTCTAACAAATTGACCATCATCTTGTAAGCAGAACAACAGATTTCCTATCAAATGGCAGATTCCTCCAAGCACCTTCAAGAGGAGCAATAAAAGAAGGTGGCCGAGATGGAGGTTGCTTTGAAGCTAGAATAGCTAAAGGAAACGAATGTATCAGATGAAAAGGTTGCTCTAAAGTGAACCTTGGCAAAGGCTGGGGAGTAGGACGTTGTTGAATACAAGGCTTCCCCCCGATTCAAAGAAGATTTGAAGACCTTTGGATCCGAGTGCTATGGCCTAGGCATGAAAGATCGAGGAGGAATGCAGTCGTCTGAAGGTTGCTTATGAGCATAGGAAGGCAGCTTTCAAGGCGATAATTTGAGGAGGCCTTCAGCTGACTGATGATAGCTGGCTCCTTCACTTGGGCAATGAGGATTTCTTGGTGGGGAGATACTGTTCAGACAATGAGGGATCCTCTAACGATGAAGGGTATCAGGGCGAGTGAACCTCTAGATGTATTTATTTTATTATTATTTTTTTTATTGAGCACTTCAAAGCTCTTTTTAATGTAACTTTCTCCATTTATGAAAACACACCTGCTTTTTGTGCAACTTTTGCTTGTTTTAGCTCTCTTGGGTGCTTAGGAGTTCTTGAGGTGAAGAAGAGTGTACTGACTAAGGAGGGTGCTAACCTTCCCCTTCCTGCAACAGTAGTTAAGAGAGATCGAACAATTCATGTGTTGTCTCTAAAAAGAGACTTGATGACATTAGACCCCTTCTTATTAAAAGCAATAGGCCTTTAGAATAGAAGTATGCCAAGTCCACAGTATGGGAACATCACCAATTGTAGATAGCTTGTAGGCGCCCTTTTCGAGGACTTGGGTCACCTTATAAGGTCATTCCCAGTTATGGGATAACTTCCCCATTTCTCGGTGTAGGTCATATGCCAAGCAGCATCAGAGGATGAGATCCACTTCTTTGAAACGATGTTCTCGAAAATGGGCATTGTAGTTTTGCACGAGCCTCTGTTGATAGGAGATAAAGCATATGCTCAACGCTTTTGGAAATGGGAATTGTAGTATTGTGAGAGCCTCTATTGATAGGAGACAAGGCATATGCTGGCTTCGCTCTATAATTTTCCGATCATGTGCAGGTTCTTCTGAAGAGCTTGGTGGTTTGTAGCCTTGTCCAAATGCCTCGTCTAGTGCATGGAGTTGATGGTTTCAAGGGATATAACTGCCTCTATTCCATAAGCCATATGGAACAAGATTTCTCTGGTGGCTACTCGGGCGGTCGTTCAATGTGACCAGAGGATGTTAGGCAGTTCATCGACCCATGATCTGCCAGAGGACTCCACCATTGTTTGAAGGTCACGGAGTTTCATCTGGTTGGCATTCTCTACCAAGCCATTAGCTTGGGGATGTGCCACTGATGTGAAATGGTTGTAGATGCCGAGTTTGGAACACCTTTTCTTAAAGAATAAGCATTGAACTACTTGCCACTGTTAGTAATGATGACGTCGGGCTTGCCAAAACAACACAGAATGTTCCTCCAGGTGAAGTTCCAAGCTACTCGGTCTATGATCTTTACGATTGGTTCAACTTCGATCCATTTGGTGAAGTAGTCAATGGCGACCAATAGGAACCATTTGCATCTCAGTGCCTCTAAGAAGGGGCCGAGAATATCAACTCCCCACCGAGCAAAAGGTAGCGGCTCAAATAGGTTATAGACTTGCTTAGCAAGCTAATGGATTAGGGATCCAAACTTCTGGCATTCAGAACACTTTCTCACAAATGGGACTTTCTTTTTGGAGAGTAGGCCACCAGAAGCCAACCCTGATGAGATTCTGAGCCAGGGATCTTTCATTGAGATGACTTCTGCATAGCCCTTCGTGAACCTCCTCAATGGCCTTGTCTATTTCAGTGGGGCAAAGATATTTCAATAGTGGTCGAGAAAGCGATCTTAGTAGAGTTTCCCTTCAATGTTAGTGAAGCATTGTCACTGAGAGTGTGTCTGGCAAGCTTCATGTTGATTAGTAGGAAGCTCATCACAAAGAAGGTACGCTAGTATGGGATCTATCTAGCAAGATTCCTCAAGGATGGCATTGACCTAGGTGCCTTCCCCCGTACTTGGGAAGCTGAGTTCCTTGACAAAAACTAAGTGGGAATGGATCAACTCCCCATTTAAGGCCAAACAAAAGAGTGCATCAGCTAGGGTGTTATGCTTTCGTGGAATGTAGACCACCTCGAAGTAGAGGAAGCCTTCCGCCTGATGCTTTACCTCTTGTAAGTATTGCACCATGCGGGGCTCCTGTGCTTCTAACCGTCTGTTGACCTGATTGGCTACGAGTTGTGAGTCACTGAAAACTCAGAGCTTGAGGGTGTCGACGTGCTTTGTCATCCTTAATCTAGATGGCAGGGCTTTACACTCGACAACATCATTGGTAGTATGGAAGCAAAAATAGAGGGCATATTAGGACTCAAACCATTAGGAGAGGTGAGTACTAAGCTTGCTTCACTGAGTGGGAATGAAAAGACATCAACAGAAAGCTCCCAGGTCAGTTTGGGGGCTTAAAACCCCTTCTGCTCGGATGGTAGAGTGCATTCCACCATGAAATCAGCTTAGACTTGACTTTTGACTACTATTCAAGGCTTGAAGTTGGCGTTGAGCTCTTCAAGCTCTATGGCCCATTTGGTAAGCCTCCCAAATGCTTCAGGTTGTTAAAGGATAAGCTTCAATGGCTGATTAGTGAGGACCATGATAGAGTGCACTTGAAAGTAAGGCATCAACTTTTGAGCAGATGTGATAGGTGCCAAAGAAAACTTTTCTTCTTAGGGATATCGCCACTTGGCTTTTTGGAGGACTCTACTGATGTAGTAGACTAGCTATTGAAGTGAGCCCTCCTCTTGAATGAGGACGATACTGATAGAATGCTTCATAATCGAGACATATAGAAAGAGTTGCTCCCCCTAAAGCGGTTTGCAAATAATTGGGGGGGGGGGGGTTGTGAGGTACCTTTTGAGCTCGTCAAAGGTGACATGACATTCCTCCATCCACCGGATTTGTCCCTTGGTTGAATAGAACCTTTGGGGACAAGAAAACCAAAGAGAGAGGAAAGGATTGAGTGCCGTGAGGTGTTCGATGAGACATTGAACACCACATAGGTTCCTTGGGCTGCTCATCTCCAATATGGCCCGAATCTTATCTGGGTTGGGTTCCATTCCTCGGTTGGAGACAAGAAAACCAAAGACCTTACCCAAATGTACTTTGAAGGCACACTTCATAGGATTAAGCTTCATATTGTACTTTTGTAGAGTCGTGAAAGTCTTCACCAGGTTGGTGATATGCTATGCACTAGTGTGAGTTTTCAATAGCATGTCATCAGTGTAGACCACCATGTGTTCGGCCGATTTGATGCTTAAACATTTGGCTGACGAGTCATTGATATGTAGCACCAGCATTCTTCAACCCATAGGGCATGCAGGTGTAGTAGTAGACGACAAAGTCGGTGATGAAAGCTGTGACATCTTGGTTGGGCTAATACATGCCGGTCTGGTGATAGCCTGACTAGGCATCACAAAAGCTAAGCATCTCGTGCCCAGAGGTAGCATCGACGAGTTGATCTATCCTCGACAGAGGGAAGTAGTGCTTGGGAGTAGCTTTGTTAAGGTCCTTGTAATTGATGTAAACTCTCCACTTGTCGTTGGGCTTGCGAACTAGGACCACGTTTGACACCCATCTTGGATAATGGGTATGCCATAGGAGACCTATTGAAAGGCTCTTGGTGTAATGACCTGACCTCCCAAACCCCCGCCAGGGACCCTGAAGTTCGCGTCGCCACCCACTGATCTGAAGACCTGGAAGGGTTAGAAGAAATAGTCTAGTGAGATATGTACTGAATTTAAATTACTATAACAATATAACAATTGTACAACGTGTCCCAAGTAAAAGTACAAGTACAAGAAGAAAGGTGCAGTCCTTAAGGGGCATACCCCGAGAACTTGCAAAGCACAACTCTCAACTCACTCAGGTACAAGAGCTCACAACACTCGCTCTTACTACTGCTGACAACACACAGTGCCACAGCTGCCTCCGCAACCCGTCCGACACTGAGCTCCCGTGATGACGAGCCCCTAGATGAAGGAAGTAGGGGGGTGAGCCTCGTGAACAACTCCCAGTAGGGATTACCAGTCCCTCACCGGCCAAAGCAGGAAGAACTTTGAAAATAGGAAACTACCCTAGAAAGTTGTAAAGCGAGGAACACCTACAACAGGGTACTACTAAGCAGCGGAATAGAACAATGCAATGCCACGACCACCCACCAAGGTCGTGACACACACATGACTCTTGAAGAAACCAACGGAGTCGGGCACAAAGTGGAAGCAACCCTCGGCACACCCGCCGAGACCACGCAACAACCAAGTGAGAATGACGTCTCACCACAAGCACGGCCACCTCAGACCTCCACAAGGTGAGGTAACTTTTGAGCTCGTCAAAGGTGGCATGACATTCCTCCATCCACCAAATTTGTCCCTTTGGTTGAATAGAACCTTTGGGGACATGGAGCAGATAGAAGAAGGGAATGCATCGCTCGACAACATGAGAGAGGAAAGGATTGAGTGTAGTGAGGTGTTCGATGAGACATTGAACACCACACAGGTTCCTTGGGCTGCTCATCTCCAATATGGCCCGAATCGTCTCTGGGTTGGGTTCCATTTTTTGGTTGGAGACAAGAAAACCAAAGACCTTGTTGCCCAGTTAGGTAGCCCAGAGGGGGGGTGAATGGGTCTTTTAAAATTTATCAATTAATACCTGTTCACTAAAATGTTCACAAAGAAATACACTTTGAAGATTTTTAGTGTTAGTAAAGAAAAACAACAAGCACAAGAGGACAATCACACAACACCATATGTATCCTGGTTCGGACCTCCTTTCCACAGGAGTCCTACGTCCAGTCCCTGAGCAACAACTCAGGAATTCACTATCTAGGGTACAGTCCCCCTATGGACACTACAGCACCCAGCCACAGCTGGTCTTCCTTCACACGAAGGGAACTACACACCCTGGATCCCACCAGGTCTTCCTTCACACGAAGGGAACTACACACCCTAGATCCCACCAGGTCTTCCTTCACACCTGAAGGGAAACAGGCACAACAATCAATGAAAAAGAGATCGAGCCCCTAGATCAAGGTTTAACAAGCCAAGATCTGAAGCTAACAGAACTGAGAGCACAAGATCTAAACAATGCACACACTCTCAGAACTTCACAGGCTCTCTTAGGATTTGAATCACAGTGCAGAGAGCAAAGAGCTAATCTAATGGAATGAGGTTTTTGGCTCTTTCTTGAGAACTCGCAGAAGACTTGATGATCAGAGAGATTTCTATGACTGTCGTTTTCTGTCTATCTGTATATCTTCTTCTGAAGCTTCTTTCTTCAATATATAGCTTCAATTTGAAATCTGAACGTTGAAGTATCCGTTGCTTCTAGCTTTTAGTGGACGTTAGACTGAGAGGCACTTGGAAGCTTCCAGTCACCAGTCTTTTATCCATTTGTGCACGCAAAGAGATAGGATCTTCTGTAATATCCTTTGGCTTCTATTTTATCCAATGTTGTATCACTAGAGCTGTCAGTGACCTGCATATATTAAATGCTACAGCAGTAGACAGCTAGGCTATGGCGGAACACCTCGTCCAAGCCCGTTAAACCGATAACGTACTTGATCCGAGTCCGCCTCCCGCGAACGGGCCGAAGCCTCTCAAGGGAAACCAAACCACAGTCCGTGTAAATATAAAGGAACACACCACATTTTATACATATACCACAAGTTACACAGCCAAATTTCCACAGAACTGAAAAGAAGTACAAGAGCCTGGGGCATACCCCGAGGTACATCTGAAGAAAATAAACAACTAACTACACTACACTGTTGGAGCTGCTACTACACAGCTGGAGGTACCGACCCTGCACCGCTACGGCGCGGCTCTGAACTGGACGACGGTCGTGAAACATCCTCCTCGCTCTCACCTGTGGGGGTAGGGGTGAGCCTCTCTAGTCACTGGCTCAGTAGGGAACTCCCCCAATACCGAGCAAACCAAAACCACAGGTACAAAAGCAATAAACAGTACCAACAATTTATAGAACAGCTAAGCAGGATATAAAAGCTGTAAAAGTACCCACCGTCTGCCGACTACGAAAAACAACTGTAATAATTAAACGGCAAACCAGTACAGTGTACAAGCTAAAGTAGAGACAGCCAAACACGAGCCACGTGAACTGGTTCGCGACACCAGAAACTGACTCGGACAAGCTAACACAGGTCTACCTCTCAGTCTCGCAGCCAAGAACGAATGGTTCAGCTGCCGCTCCACGTGAAAAGGTCAAGCAACTATGGAGACCAACTAAACACCACCACCTGCGGACCACACGGTCACAGGCCCATGCCGACACCTCTAGAGATCCTGGCCCGGAACTCTCTGGAGTGAGGCACTGGAAAAGGACTAGCTGGGGTCCAGTACGTCTACTGGTGTCCGTACCCCCAACTACGAGCGCGCTACAAGTGACTAAAGACAAACACAAGTGTCACTGTCCCACTGTCGTCTTTCCCTCAGCCGGACGTGCAACTCAAACACAAGAGTGACGGTGTCTAGGTCAGACGACACAGACCTCAACGGTACAACACAAGTACCGGGACAAAGCCCCGAGCTAATAGCCTAGCTCATAAATAACCTGGGGCACCCAACGGAAGAGGTAACCACGGTAGGCGTCGTACTACTCACCACGTACACCAAAACCACGTGCACGTCACACACAAACCACGTGAAACCTCACGTAACAACGGTCCACCACACGTGAACCCAACTGGACTCGCGTGAACAACACGCAGCCTTGAAAGTGAGTAACTAACTGCATACCCTGTATGCTAAACACAGAAACCATGTGCACTCAGTGCACCTCAGGTGCCAACGCACCATTTATTATCGATAAATACCATAAACAGTCATTTCTACTTATACACAAGTTAGCGGCCACATCGACTATTGCTTACAGAAGATAGACGGCAATGGATCTGGCCGTCTATATCCCGGCTGATGAGCTTGGCGACAAACGATGTTGACGCCAAGTTCTTCGGCCTTTATTCCTGCAGAAACCCTAAACCGATTCTACAGGTTTTACAACAGTTAAAACAACGGAAAGACATACAGAAACAGTTCCTCTAACATCCATACACTATAATTAATCTATAACAGCATGATTTACTACTTGAATTCAACAAACCACCCATTATCCCCGCATGGTGCAACTTAATCCGAAAATGCATTAAACATGCTGATTCAGGTGGTTAAGTCATATTTAATGATCCTACAGATCTAACAGGTTCGTTCCCTACCTCAGAACACGCTTAAACCTCCCGAAATCTCCCGGTTCACACCGAACCCTCCGCGAGCTCCCACGGCAATTGCAACACGCCACGGCGTTTCCTCGCGCGATTCGGCAACGCCACACGTACCACGATCCTCCAACCACTCTCCCGTACCTGTTAGAAGTTTTAGGGATGCAGGGGTGTGAAGCTGGGGCAAGGGGAAGAGAGAACAGGGTAGAAAACCTGCCCTCGGGTGACCCTATAACCTGCAGAATTCTCAGGTTGGCATCAACCCCTCTGCCGTATAGAACAACCGCCACCATAAATGTCCACATCTTGTGCCGCCAAGTTCATGCAGTCAACGGCAACCTACCTGGACGCCAACAAGTCAACGACCACCCCTGGCCGCCAACTCCAACTCAACTGCAGCAGGTCCTATTTCATTTCAGGACCAAACCTGCACCTCACCTGAACAAACCACACATCCAAACCACACATTCCACACAACCAACTCACACTGGCCTCACAACGGCCATCACAACCATTACACACATGATCCGCATGGATCCGAAAAGCACGCGACGTTACATTACTATCATCTAAAAAGAAAATTTCGACCTCGAAATCATAACACAACTGAAAGTTAAACAACTTAAACATATACACTTTTACAAGCACTATCATCTAAAAAACAACAATATACTGAGACGTCGCTTATATAAGAGGGGTAGATTGTAACACCCCATATAAGAATATGTTAAATGGACTAGATCAGTTGACTACCAACAACCCGGACTAGTCATTTTCAGAGCTCGAGCAGGAAAAGAACTCTGAAGTTAAACATGCTCAGTTGGGAGTAGTCCCAGGATGGGTGACCTTCCTGGGAAGTCTACCAATTAGTACGGTTGTTGGGCCAGTTTTCTGGTTGGGTCATCACATAGGCTGTCTCTTGTTGTCAGTTAACGTTAGGGCAAGAGTTCATAAAAATAGTAATGCCATTTTGTTGAATCTAAAAGATGCATACAGAGTAAGCACAATAATGGACGATATCGTCTACATGCATGCAGAGATATATTCAGTCTTCATTAAATGCACAGATGTCAGAAAGATATGTGCGAAGACTTTGACTATTGAACGCTGTTTAAATATCAGTCGTTATAAACATAAAATCGATGCATTCATGGCTTATGAAATCTTTATGCACTAACCATCAAATCGTTGTAACTTAGCATCAAATCGTTATGTTTCTTCAAAAGAATCGTTATGATCGAGACAATATAATCAAATCGTTGTGAGTTATAAGAAAATCTTTGTGATCAATAAAGAAATCGTTGTAGAAGGCAAATCGTTATGATTACTAAAGAAGTCGATGCGCGAAGCAAATCGTTATGATTGCTAAAGAAGTCGATGCGCGAAGCAAATCGTTATGATTGCTAAAGAAGTCGATACGCGAAGCAAATCGTTATAATTACTAAAGAAGTCTATGCGCGAAGCAAATCGTTATGACGACTTAAGAAATCGTTCCGATGAGCAAATCGTTACGATGACTAAGAAATCGTTGCGATGAGAAAATCATTACGATGACTAAAGGAATCGTTGCGATGAGCAAATCGTTACGATGACTTCA
>JACBKR010005515.1:0-17919 GCA_014218235.1 Colocasia esculenta | reverse complement strand
CCACACTGATCTGTAAGTCTTCTTAGCTAGATTAGTTATTTTGAATCAACATCGCCAAGTCCTCTTAGAATAGCTGTTTTCAATCCACACTATTATTTTTATATCCACTCCATACATATAAATAGATGCATACGTCAACATGCATGAATGCATTTAGTATGTAATGCGTCAAATTAAATAGTACTGTTCCTATCAGATTTGCTCCATATGTTCAAAAGTAGGCTGTCCTTTATGGTACTAAGTCATGTGCATTTAATTTACGTGCCAATTCGGCCTCTAGCAAGCCTCATTTACTTATTATTGCTTTCATTTAAATCAAAATTAATTATACGAGGAGTTCTTATATATTTTGTTAACTGATATGTAATTAATAAGAGCGTTATTCTGAAATTATGTATGAACAATTAATTTTAGAAATTATAAAAAGTAAATTTATCATCCTATCAGATCAGAAACGGAGTATGTACGCAATCCCCTTGGTATATCAAGCCAAGTGAGCAAACATAAATTATAACACGTACGTTTCTACGGATTACTATGCCGTAATCACGACGTTTTTCTAAAGTTTCTTAAAAGACCTCTCCGAACCCCATCCTTGGACGAGTTCAAGTCCACGTTGCCTTGGATAAAATTTCTTTTTAATTGATCTCCCGTCTGGGACTAAAAACATATGTACTACTTTCTTCCTTGTTACGTACGCGTGAGACCAAACGTATAATATACTCTTGCTTCCCCTGCCCGTGGGCTTGTGCTTACTTTGTGTACGTCCATGCATCAAATTGGACTATAACACCTCCATGGATTACATTAACTGAATATTTTTATGAGAAATATATTTTACTCGGTGTCTGAGTAGAAAAATATAGATATATAATTTGTTCAATGTCAGACCTGATTAGATATTGAGATCACATCTTGTAAAATCAATCAAATCGAATATCGAACAAATCAAGTCAATTTCATATCTAAACATTTCGAGTAAAAAATATTTTTCTACTTTTATTATATATGTATCAGATGATCAATAATTAGTTTCAGTAGAGAACTCATTCCCACTTCCAAATTAAACACTCTGAACGTAAGATTGTGAGTGCGAGCCTTTGACGCATGTTATGAGGTGGGTTTAGAGCCAATATTGCTCGTTATCCCCTCCCACAGTTTTAATTGGAGATGAGAACGAGAGTTAGATCTCCATGAGCGAACCCATATCAATAGCTCTCAGGCCCCCCAAGCCTTTCTCCCTCCCCTTCCCCCCTCTCCCATTTGGTGAAGTCATAATTTAAGAATAGGGAATAAAATGTCCAGCAATTCTCACATTTTGTGTACTAGCTCATGGGTGTACTATACATTTAAGAATGGTCTATATTTTTTATGTTTTATGTCTGCATTAATTAGGAACACAATATTTTCTACCTGGAAGACCTATGGGGTTCTTGGAGTACATATATTTTGCATTATCCAAGTCATCCCACTTCAATTTCCAAGTCATACATGCATTCAAACCTCAGAAGTATTCCAACAATCTCTGTAAGACTACTCCACCACCACCGGTTAATTTTCTCGGAAGCTCTCTGATCATTTGCCCATCTTAGCTCTCCAATTAATTCCATGCATACATACCTTCAAGACGATCATTATAAATCTCTTCTCATTCCACTCCATCAAACGCACCTTCTCGTCCTCATCTTTATGCATACATAAGGATCTCTCTCTCTCTCTCCTCTGTATAGCTCTCTCTCTCTCTCTCTGTGACATGGCTACAAACACAAAGAACGCCTCTGCTCTCTTCTGCGGCAGCCTCCTCTTTCTCGGGCTATTGATCTCCATGCCTTGCGTAGAAGCGAGGGCTCCGAAAGCTACACTGTTCGTGTGGGATCAGGACATCGTACTACAATCCCTACAGAAAGGCCCAGAGGTTCCCTCAGGTCCCTCGTGTTGCACATTTGGCTCTGCATCCAACTGCCCGCCGGGGACGCAGTGCCCGCCCTCGCCAGCTTAACCAGCTAGCTAGCTAGCTCTGGTTAAAGCTTCTTGGAATCGATGGCGACGTTGCGTGCTGCAGTAGTTAATTTGACATGCTTTTAAATTTTTTTTTCAGTTTCTTGATCATTTTATTTGCAAGTGGAGAAACTTCTTCCAGATTTCTGTATACTGTGTATTTTCCGACAAGCTGATGTTTTTCAAGTATGTGTTTCAACAGTAGTCCAATAATCTTCTGATGAGTAAAATTTTTCTCCGGTTTATTTTCAATCATGTCCCGATCGATAGACGTCTTGAACAAACTACAATACATCCATCACACAAATCACAATATCCTATCACACAAACCACAAGAAATGTCTACACAATTTATCCATCACACATCTATCACACAAATTAGAATAAATCGCAAACCACAATATACATCCATCATAAAATTACAAATCTTTTGCGTATGTATCGTCTTGGTCGTCGTCTCCTCCAACGCCTCACGATGGATGATCTTGTATATCATTTATAAAAAATTAAAATAAAATACTTATTAAAAAATATTTTAAAATTGAAAGAAATATATTTTTCACTTAACTTAATTTGACGAATGACAGTTTAAGGGTTTTGCTCAAATCAGTAGTCTAATTTGAACTCCGTCAGTTTCTGCAAGTTACTCTCACTTTTTCGATTGTTTTGGAATCATTGACAAATTAATCGGACCTATATTTTAATTAACCCCTTCTAAACCCGTGTTTAAAATAGAACAAACCGAAGTCCCTCAAACCACCACATCTACCTGGTCCAGTACTGTGTGAGAGCAGGTTGGAGAGGGAGGAGGAAGCAGGCGACGAGAGAGCAACTGGCCCTCAAACCATGGGATCTACCTGAGAGCAACTGCCCTCAAACCATGGGATCTACCTCAGAATACTTGTCCATCGCCATCAGCACAACCAAGACAAAAAAAAAAACTAAAAAAACAAAGCAACTATGACAGTCAATTGGATTGGATCTTTCCACATAACCCGTGCGAGGTCCTCCTTGTTAGCTGCAGCTTTATCCATGTCAAACTTTTTTCTGATTTTATCAATCAGTGCACTGTTTACTTTGGGCTCTATTAGGAACCAAAATATGAACTTTATTCAATCTTAATAAGAACTTTACCCGGCCGGTAGAAACTGCATTGGCAATACCCTGACGTTCCAAATTCACCCTGCCCTGCAGTCCCTGTTCTTCATTATCTATTAATGACTGTTCAATGACTTGCTGGCATGCCTCAATCAAATCCGGTTGCATTTGACCTGTCTTGGAGCATCTTCTAGTTGATCCTCACCTTTTGATTCAAACTCTATTGTTTGCTTGTTTGTCTTCTTTCTTCATGCGCTCCTAGCTCAACTTCCACTGGGCATACAATAGAACAGTACTCCTCAATTTCCTCATTCCTTTTGTCCCTTAGATTTGGTGTTTTTAGTCTTTAGGGTTTTAACTGGGCTATGCACTTCCTCAATTTCCTGATCTCCCGTCTGGTTGTTGTCCTGATATTTGGCTTATTTGATAAATCATCTTGTTGATCCGGAGAATCTTGTTCTTTCCCTTTCATCTCTCAGACTTGGTTCAAAGTTGTTGCTAATTTATCCTGCTCTGATTGTCTCCATCTCTGCAGAGGTTCCTGGCAAATCACCACTTGGCAAGTGATTTCTTTTGTCCGTGACAGGAATCTTTTTTTTTAAGGCCAAAAAGGCCAAATTTTATTGATATAGAGAGAGTGTAACACCCAGAGGAAAATCAAGTACATGAAACCAGGTAGAATAAAATCAATCTAAAACTCCAAGGAAGACCTATCCCATGAATGAGTTCGCCGAAGAACTGTCCGTGGATGTAAGCCTGGACGTCGCGAACACCGCTCCATATTGTCTTCATCCGATTCCATGTCAGACATCTCCTGATCAAATCGATAGCCAGGCATGAATATGTTCTCCGCTTTAGCACGTTCAGCTATGGCCAGAGCCTTCGTATGCATATCTGACGTTGGATAGTTTAATGGCATATTAGTAACATCAATCGGACGTAATGGGCTCGGAGAACGCTCTCGGACATTCGGGAGACAGATTCTAACACCCCCCTTGCGAGATGGACGTGATATTCGTCGACCAGAAGTTGACCCACCGGAATTGGAATTTGAAGAAGTCTTCTCTTGAGCAGTTGAGGACTGGCGCACCACTTGAGCAAACGTCATGGGAGTATTTACCTGAGCATTAATGGTGTCTGCGACAATAACCATCGTAGAAGGAATATTATCCATTTGCACTTCTTCCTGAGATTGTACCCCAATTTTTGACAGTCTGCAACCTTCATAGTCCTCGTGGTGGGCCCTGCAAAGGCCTTGGGCTTTCAGCATTACGGAAGAGGCCCATCATCAACAGGAACAAGGCCCATTAAGGAAGGCGCTGTGGCCGGCTTGGAGCTGGCTTCTCCAGCTGGGTCGCCTACCATACTGGTCTCGCCATCCTGGTCGCCTGCCATGTTTGCCATGGAGCTGGCATCGCGTGGAGATTTCCCACCCAAATCCGATGATGGCGGCCGCGACGATTTATGGCAAACCAGCGCCAGCGGATCCTTCCGCAGCGGATATCCCGCGCATTAGGCGAAGCAGGCGCGTTGCCCAGGTTCGAAGAAGGCGGCAGCGGAAAAGGCTGGCAAGCCAGTTTAGCGCCGGTTATCCCGGGGCTAAAGGAGGCATGCAACGTGTCCAGAATGGCGCCAGGAATTCCGGGCTCAAGCAAGGCAGGCGACTGAGACGTCGCTGCCTCCAGGCCAGTGCCTCCAGCTGGCGGCCGAGGTGGGGAGTGCAAAGGCGGAGCTCCAGCCGGGTCCGGATTCGTCGAGTCGACGCAAGGAAAGTTTCCACAAATCGCAGGAAGCGCCACCGCTAGGTTGCTTGCAGGCGCCGCCGTGGCAGCAGACATGGCCGGATCGACGACGGAGGGTGCCACCGCGATGCAATCTTCGCCAGTAACAACAGGAACATCTGAATTCACCAAGCTTCCGGATTCTTTGAGCGGTTTTTGTTTAGGCGTCCATCTTTGGCGCGTTGGATGATCCTGCTCAAGCGGTGTAAGAGTTTTCCCAGTCGGGACATCTTTGGAAGAGGACGTACGATTGCAGTTGGAAATAACATGGCCCATCAAACAGCAGGAGGTGCAATATTCTGGAACACGTTGGTAGACAATCCTTTGCCAAAAACCAGTAGATCCCAATCCTATCCATATCCTGGAGGGCTTATCCTTCAGAAGGTCAAGTTCAACACAAGCATAAGCCGCCGCAGCATTCGTAAGTTGAGACGTACGCAGTGCCACCTGCAAGACCCTCCCAATGTTCCCTGCAATCGAGCGAATACATGTTTCATGAAACAAATTTGGTTTAAGAGCAGGGAGTTCTACCCAGACCGGCGCAATTGGTGGCTCCTTCCCGCATTCAAAGTCGATTGTCAATCTCACTATCTTGCCTTATTGTTATCATCGATTGTTTTGTTTTTCTCCTCCCATATTAATTTGCTGTGCATTTTTCCATGGGTTCAATATGCGACGGTCAGCTTCTTTGTGCCCAATCTTCTTGCATGCCCCACAAAATTGTGGCAGTTTAGGATTTATCACATCCTGCCAGAAACCTTCATCGGCCATGCCAATCCAGATTCTTTTAACAAGAGGTTTTGTTACATCAAGTTCAATGCATGCCCGGGCTGCTTGAGTGCATGTTATAAGTTGGGTAGTTGATTCAGAGACCTTGAAGACAATATTGACAATCATTAATGAGGCATTGCACATTATTATTTCAGCATATATAGTTGGCATTCAGCATTAAGGTACAAGATTATTAATGAACAAAATTTGAGAGTTGCAAATTTAACAATTCAGAAATTAAATTTATCTATCCAAGTTGCATGCAACAGCTATATATATAATGGAAATGCTCGTGAAATTGCCAAGTATATCATCTGTGCATGTGATACATATATGCAAGATAGCAACATACATTCATAAGTAAATGGGCCAATTTAGAAGCGGCATGCATAGTTTCAGTTTGGGCTTTTGTAACTGAGATTTCGGAATTTATTTTGTTTTGAATCTTGAATTTCGGATTGACTTTGAGTTTGGATTTCATGATTTATTTTAGATTTTGGCGTTTTGGGATTGAATTTGAGCTTGCGGTTTGACTTTTGAATTTCAGATTCATTCTTAATAAGATGTTTGGTTACATTTTTTTTAAACTCTTTCTAACTAAAAAATTATACTGTGTTAATTTTTAACTAAAATTTTAAAATTGTGAAAAAAGTACTACTATATGTTTGACAAAGTTGACATAATTTTTAAAATTTATATAGACATATTTGGTTTCATTAAGCACCGCGGGTTTCATTAGATCCTATGGTGTGCCTCACTGTTGTGTGCCCCAGTTCTCATGTGATGGTGTGGAGGGGAGGGGGGCGCAGAGCTTGGGCTGGCGGGGAGGGGGGGCGGTTGTGCAAGGGAGGAGGGGACTATGCAGTGGAAGAGGGGGCGGCGCAGTGGAGGGAGGGGAGACGGGGAGGGGGGGGGGGGGGCTATGCAGGGGCAGGGGAGCAGGGGGCGGCGGGGAGGAGGGGGAGGCGGGGGGGGGGGGGGTTCTACAGGTTGGGGCTGCGCAGGTGGGGGTGGGGGTTTCGCAGGAGTGGGCTGCGCAGGGGAGGAGGGGGCGGCGAGGGGGGGCTTCTGCACAGTGGGGGAGGAGGAGGGGTGGGGGGCGTTGGCGCAGGGGCGGCAGAGAGAGAGAGAGAGAGAGAGAGAGAGAGAGAGAGAGAGAGAGAGAGAGAGAGAGAGAGAGAGAGAGAGAGAGAGAGAGAGAGAGAGAGAGAGAGAGAGAGAATACATGCAGGTGAAGGTTCGCCGAGGAGATGGAGGCGAGGTTGAAGTTTCGCCCAACCCGTGCGCGAAGATGAAGTGAAGCGGGATTCTCTCTTTTAGAAAAAAAAAAAACAGGTCCACACTTGTTTTTTTTTTAAGAGATATAGGCATTGCGGCATTCCCTCCCTAAAAATAAGAAACAGTCTACCAAACGTACTTCACTTGTTTCTCTTTTTTTTTAAAAAATGAGAGAAAAAAAGATAAAAAATTGTAACCAAACACTTTATAAAGACATATTTTTAGAATTAGACTTCAGCTTTGAAATCGTTGTTTATTTTGTTCTGGATTTTTGATTTAAAGGATTTGTTTTGGATTTAAATCTGAAATATCTATTAATTCTGTTTGGATTTTTGGATTTAAAATATTTGTTTTTAGATTTTGTTTTAAATTGAAGTATTTATTCATTTTTATTTGAATTTTGGACTTATGTTTTTTATTTGAAATTCAAAATTTTATTTGAACTTTCTATTTTTGGATTTCAATTTGAGATTTGAAGTTTTTTTTATTTTCTTTTGCAGATTAAAGTTTTTAATTTTCAGATTTTGATGTTTTAGTTTACGGATTTAATTTCACATTGAAAATTTTGTTTTTTTTGGATTTTGTCTTAAAATTTAATGTTGCTCTTGGATTTCAATTGGAAATATGAAGTTCTTACTGCTTTTGGATTTTGTCTTGAAATATAAAGTTTATTTTTTGGATTTTGATTGGAAATTGGAAGTTCTGCCTTTTTTTTATTTGAAGTTTTTATTTCTAGATTAACTTTGTAGTTTGAATATTGAAAATGATTAAGTATTTATCTATTCCTAAAGTTTTTTTTTATTCTTTTTGTTTTAAATGATTATTCTTTCTGTCATTTTTTTGTTGTTTTCCCTTTTTTTTGTAGTTTCTATGTTTGTTTGAAAGATCTGAAGTTCAAATGGAGAGTTTCTCATTGCCTTTCTTTATTGTTTTTTTGTTTTCATGATTTTGTTTATTGAACACTGAAGTTAAAATTTGAAATTATGTCCCTGTGTTTCTATATTTTGTTATTTTCATTCTTTTCAAGATTTTTTTTATAATTTTTCCCCTTAGTGTAAGATCTGAAATTCCAATTTGAGAGTTTTGTATTGTGTATTTTTTTGTCCTTTATTCTTTTGTGATTTTGCCTTGCTTTTGTGTTTTTTTTTTTTTTTCATGTTTGTTTTGTTTCTCCTTTTGCTGTGATTTTTGTTGTAGAGATATATGATTGTCGGTCAGCACCTTTATGTCTACAATGTGTTGCTAGAGCACAGAACAACAATTTGTTGGGTCGAACATTTTTTGAAATATACTATTTTTTGTGTGATTGATTGACTTATTCTCTAGCTATCTCTCTTATTTTGACTTTGGAGTTGTGTTTTTGGGATTTGTTAGAAACTCTAAAAAATTATTAACACCCAATTAATCTCCCCCTCTTTGAATCCGTCTTATAGCTCTTTGGATGGCTTTACTTTCGGTGGTTGCATTTTCTGTAGTGGAATGTAAAAACGGAAGATAGAATTGAATAGAATCGGAAGGCCAGAAGTTAAGAAAGCAGCTAGCTAGGGGCGGACCCACGTTCAGGGGGGGGGGCATATTATACGCTCTATTTTTTTTTTCTTTTGTATTAAATTTTTTAAAAAACTTTTAAGTTAACCCCCTTATATTTTACTTTATATATATATATTTTTTATTCGACCCTCTTTATATTTCATCATACGTCCGCCCCAAGTAGGGGTGTAAACGAGGCGAGTCGAGCCGAGTACGTAGTATGCTGCTCAAACTCTGTTTGTTAACTTTTAATCGAGTTCGAGTCGAGCTCGAGCTATATCGAGTATTGAAAATGCTTGTTTAAACTCGGCTCGTTTAAATACTCTCGAGCTCAAGCCCTTAACGAGTATCTTAACGAACTTAATTGCATTTGCGAGTTCGTATATATAAGTATGTCCAATCCAATCTATAAGTAAAAAACTGATCATCCATAAGACATAAATTTATCTTATTTAAAACTCATATCTCAATAGTTTTGATAAGTTATTTAATTTAACTATTTTAATATAATATTTGAAATATATTCATAATTTATCACAAGTAATATGAGATTAATAGATAGACACTGCAAGGGAGAGGGGTGGAGCGCGACAAGGTAGGGGCGGTGCTACAACTCTCCTTCGCACACCGCCCAGAGCCCCCTTTCTGCATCGTCAGTGATAGTATTACGGCCGCCGAGAGCACCGTCTGTCACTAACGGATGGTCCACAGTGGTCGCCGGAGATGCCAGTGGCCGACAACGTGACCCTCGGCCCCACTAGGGGGCTCACCTACTATACAGGTCGGTCTTGGGAGGAAGAAGATACTTGATATGCTGGTGGACCTTGCAACACTAAATTTTGTGTTTATGTCCATAATTACATGATTTGTGTATATACCCTCATTCGTATAATTTGTGTATATATACACTGTGGATTTAGTCTATGACATTTAAGTCCTCATAAATATTTTATATTGTAATAATAACTATATAAAAACAAATAAATATTTTTATATCAATATATACTTATTATATTTAAAGAAATATTTAAACGAAATGTTAGCGAGTACTTAGACAAGCTCTTAACGAGTATATAATTGAGCTCTTAACGAACTCTTAAATGAGCTGTTCACGAGTATAATCGAGCCGAGCTCACATGTGTTCAGACTCGGCTCGTTTATGAATTGAGTTTTTTTTTTGGTTCAAGCTCGGCTCGTTAATTAAATAAACGAACCAGACAGAATTTTTATTGAGACGAGCTTCGAACTACTCGCCGAACGTATCAGCTCGTTTACACCTAGCCCCAAGTAACCCACCTCAAGAAATTAAACCACCTCAAGAAATTAAAAAACTCATTGAAGTTGAAGAAGTGGGAGGAATCACATCAAAAGAGATGGAAATGGACCTGCACATTGGCTGGCCACTAAGCAAGGAAAGCTAAGTTCAACATGCAATGGTCATCGGTTTTACCACAAGATCTGGATCTACTCTGCAATAGAGACAGAATATGGGAACCCCCGTGAATGGCTTCAATATGCTGGAGGAAGTAGAGACTTATAGTATTAGTTCTGCTTACTAGTACTTTTATTTTGTTTGCTAGTCTGGACTGAGTATGTGAACTTTCTTGTAAGCCGTTTTAGTATTAATACAAGTTCTTAACTTACCCAAAAAAAAAAAGAAAAAAAGTAGCCCACCAGATTCGGTATCTGGAAACTCCATGGTCTCGTTAACTAGCCGCCCTTAATTCCACAGATTGCCACTCCATTAATGTTGCCTTGGACCATAATGGTGCAGTAATTTGGTTTATTTAGTTGTTCTTTTATTTAATTTCACTACAACAAAACTGGGCAACACTTACGTCGAAAAAGCGTAAGTGTCAAAACTGTAAGAACAGACGTATACTTACGAAACTACTTACGGTTCGTTTTCGTAAGTACAGTAAGCGTGGCTATAACCTTACTTACGGTTAAGAATACATAATAAATACATTTGTTTATAAACCGTAATAATATAGACTTGGTCTACTTTTATAAAGCGTAAGTATACATATGAAAGACCGTAAGAAATATCCTAATAGAAGATGACATACGAAAATTAATCACTACGTTAGAAACCGTGGCTATTATCTGTAGTTATGCACCTCTGAACCGTAAGAAAGCTCCCAGTGCAAATATATATAATCCATAATTTGACTAAAAATATAGCCTACATATTTATATACATCCACACACATAGCACACAACTTGCATATTTACATACACAATCCACACACATAGCACACAACCTGCATATTTACATTCCAATCCACACACATAGCACACAACTTGCATATTTACATTACACAACTTACACTGTTTGAAAAGAAACATTCACATAATTACACCACCAAAACAAGTGCATATAGCACTGATTTATATCACATTACAAAAACATAAAATTTAAACATCACATACACCATTGTTTGTCCTGAGGATAAGACAATCATAATTGTTTTGGTCATAACATAAATCCAATGACCATAATTGTTTCATAATGTGAGAGTGGACAATGTTCTTAAGGGAGGAGAGATGTTCTGTTGGCACAATTAAAACTTCAGGTCTCATCTAACTCAACCTGCAAAATAAAAATCATTCAATTAGTATACATATAACAAGTTTATTTATTTCCAAAATAATTCTGTAAAATAAAACTCAGGTGTCAAACTTACAAAGTCTCTGAACCACACAATGTGACTTCCAACAACATCTTGGACGGTTTTTGTTCATTATCTTTCACAAATAGAGGTGCATTGGGTTTGTATGCAAACAAAATAGCTACCTCATAATACTCCTCGCCCAAACTCTTACACATAACCATCTTAGATTTATCTAACGACATGATTATGGCATTGGCTACCGACTGTCCTTCCATGTCACACAACTTTACTTTCTTGCCCAACATCAAACTCTGTTATTCAATTCATTATATAGATCACACATCAAGACACAATTGAGTTTCTAATGAGAATATAGAACATAATGAGATATGAACATATTTACCTCTTTTCCTTTAAGTTCTATTACACTTGCAGATGATTGCATGCATCTTTCCATATTGGGAGTACTTTCTACCTATTTTGACTATCAAGAAAGAAGAAGCCTAGTAAGAAAAAAAATATTTCACAAAGAAGACTTCATAAGCACAAGCCAAGAGTTTATTTCTACTACTGCAAATGCATTATGTAATTTGATAATTGGGTAATCCAGCACCATTGATCTATGGACAAAACATGAAGGAATAACAAAACTCACTGATACATGTTAATCTGACAGAAATAACATTATGAGAAGTATGCAGGAGTTAATAAAACATTGTATGTATGTCAGTTCTGATTTATCACTTTTATAGTTGGTAACTGTAGACATCAAAAAAAATTTTGTGCTTTGAAAGCCTATCATTGTTTTAGACTAGTGTGTGCCTTCAGTGAGTGATATGTAAGATGGTTCATCCCTCTAGGATCTATACTCAAAATGACAATTTAGCTCCTCCTGAAGCCACTTAAAAAGGTGTACCCCCAACTTCCTACCTTTCAAGAGACTTGGGACAAGTGGGAGGGGGGTTGTTGTTTGTTGGGGGGAGTGGAGGGGGGTGTAGGATTGGTGGAGATCTATGACCAGCAATATAGATAAAAACAGGAAAATAACTGCACCCCTCCCAAATATAAACAACAGCACCACAATCCTCCTATAATGCACTCCAATTGTTCCTCCATTGACAGAAAAAACCTTCTCAGCTGATGACTGCACACTGCAAGCAAGGAAAAGCTCAGCACCCATCCCAGATTCCAGGAGCTGACTGGAATCCACCAAGCTCATTCCCAAAGAACATGTCCAGTGCCAGACGGCTCTACAATGTCAAGTCCCCCACCCCAATAGCCAAATTGATCCTCTCCCCTGTGCTGTCGAAGTTGAAGTCAACATCAAAGACAAATTCCTGAACAGATTGGTGGAAGAGGCTTTTGCTATAACAATTTCTTCTTTCAATCCTTTACATATTTACTAAACTTCTCTCCATGAAACTTTTCAGTGTTTTATTCTTTTACATCTTTACAGTGCAACTGTTCCACCAAATAAAAAAATTAGATTTCAAAAAAAAATGTCCAGTGCCATCAGAATATCATCAAGTGCCATAACTTTGGCCACTGCAGTGATCCACTGCAGTCTCTATAAATTACTAATTTTGACCCCATAAGCTTCATCCAAAGAGACACGCCAGGACAACATAGTAGATGCCCAGAAAGCCAACTGAAAAGTATTATGCAAATTCATCTAAAGTACTTGCTAATCACATTTTACATGGATGAAATGAAAATATTTTAGAATTACCTCAACAACGATAGACTCAACTTTACCCAATCTCTCTGACAATTCTTTAACCATAGCATTGAGTTGAGCATTTTCTTCTCTTAATTGGGCTTGACATTGGCTTGAAGTACCCCATAAACTTGCTGGTGTCGGGCCTGTGCCCACTCCACGTACTCGGCCAGGCCTTTCTTTCCCAATACTTGTGAGTAAATATTATCTGCACTTGCAATTGATGAACTTGAGGATGATGATGGTTGTGTGATTTTTACTTCCTGAAGTTTTGTCTACAATAAACACATATATAGTATTAATGAAATAAACACAAAGTGGACATAACATAAAATTGGAAAACAACAATCTATGTCATACAATCATAGCAGCAGTCTCTTCATTAACAGGTGCCCACTTTTTTCACACGGGTCCTTATAAACAGGTCCCCGCGATCAAGTTTCACTCCATTTTTTACAAACTAGAAGACAAATTGTAGAATAGAAAAAAATGAGAATCTATGAAATAAGTGTTAGAAAAAAATGAGAACAGAAAGCACAAAGATAAGACTTAGCAAAAAAAATAGGGATTACCTCCTCCTCATTGATGTCTGCAAAGCTCTTTGTCCCAGCACAATGAAAATACTTATGATGACTTTTACTTTTCTTGTTTATATCACTATACCTCTATAAAACACAGACATAACTCTTAGCAAAAAAATATCATGAACATGTCTTCAGCAAAAAAAAAAATTACCTTCTATAAGAAAAACATTTTACCTTCCAACTATTAGAAGACCATGTTTGAACAACTCTTTTCCATTGTTCCGCATTAACTCTTGGATCAGGTGGTATTTGTTGTTCATTTTACTTCAAAGTTGGGTTGAAGTATTTGTTTCTCAATTCATATTTCCAAGACCTCCACTTTTGATGCAAGTCCTTCATCACCCACTCTTTCAAATACGCTAGAATATCATATTTTCTCTACAATACATACTCATATAATTAATATGTAATAGATTGAACATAGAAAAGTAACATATGTATTCTAGAAATCACCTGGACATACTCCCACACATCATCCTTATGGGTGGCACACATCATCCTTATGGGTACCATTGTCCCCTTTATTCTGATTGGCAGAGATGTTTCCATGTATATTTTATTTTCCAAGCCAAATACATCTCGCAACATTGAACGCATACCACCATCCTTTGAGACATCTTCACATGCAGAATCTAGGGATGTCGGCCTATTGCAAGATGAATTAGGCCCATGAAACTCCCAAAACTTTTTGTCTTGATGACTCCATTGAAGTATAAATGTTCCCTAACTATGTTATTGTCCCATTACACATACATGCACAATGAACACAAGGGCACTTGATAGTTGACAACATATCAGAATACCCACATGCAAAATCAATGAACAAGTCCACTCCATGTAGATATTCCTTTGAGTGCTTTGGCTTGTCCATCCAACTCCAATCCATTTTCTTAATGACTACTTTACTCTAACAAAAAAAAAATCTCATCATATACTCATTGAAAAAAAATAAATTACAAAAAATAGATTTTAAATCCCCAAAGATTTCTACATGTATAATGATCATTCTTATAAGTCATACATACTTAGTTGCAGTTTGTTCTGCAGCACCTTCGTGGCTTCTTCAAACAACAACTTCACTGCGAGATGCCTACAAACATAAAGAGAAAACATGGTCAAGTAAAAATGGAAGAACAGGAAGTATCTGACAAAAACTGACAAATAAGCACTTGAATTAAGTAAACTTGAATTAATCCCCTCTGTATTATTATGTACTCCTTCAGCATTCATTGCGGCCTAATCAATGTAGGCAATTAAGAAAGATAAGAAATTCTTCAGTTTGAGTAAACTGAGATGGAGCCAGATAAATTATTTGGGCGTGGATATTGTCAAGGTTCATTACAGCATTGCACATTTCTGTCTAAACTAGTGGAGGATCTGCACTATAGGAACATTGTGCATGGAAAGCACACCACAAAATGACAAATAAGCACTTGCATAATCTGGCAGGCGAGACTGTTACAGAAATGGCAGCAAGATAAAACAAGAAAATGGAAAGCAAAAACAAAATTGGTAAAACATTCCATGTCAAGGACAGTCATCTCAACACTTTTTTTTGTAGACAATTGATTATGGAAAATGGGTTTCACAACAATGCAAATTTCTTTTCATAACCCCATGCTGAAATATGAAAAATGATAATGAAGAAGAACAAAAGATACCATTCCCCTTTTAGAGGAACAAGGGGAGCTCTCTCATCTATCTAGAAGTGAAGGCTTAAGAGAAACTTATTTTTCTCTTAAGGATGGATGATTTTTTTCTTATTTCTTTCCTTCTCGCCAGAAAAAGGGTTTCTTCCTTGCAATACCCAGTTTAATTCAAGAGTCCAATCTCAGACACAGGCACAAAGTAGATACAATATCCTATTTCTTTCTTCATATATATGGTAGAAAACAAGTTGTGGCCTGAAGCAATGCAAGAACACCAAGCCAGGAAATCCTCATCCTAAAGCTCATCATCAAACAGGGAATCATTGCGGGCATGGATCGCATGCCTGCACAAGGTTGAACAGGCAGATGAATGACGTGTCTCGACCAATCAGTCCCACTGAATAAACCCACAGTGTGGCAGCGGAGGAGGGGGAGACAAGGAGGGGCCCCTCACACAAGGAGGGGCCGATTGGGGAGACTAGCGGAAATGCAGAGGTGGGTGATGGTCCGAGGTGAAGGAGGATGCCTGGGACACCAGGTGGGGGGCTCTGACTGGGGAGGCTAACGCTCAACGAGATGGGATGGCCGATGGAGGGAATGGACGGCCGAGGCATAGATGGTGGAGGCAGACTGGTGGTCCGACGAAAGGAGATTAGTTGAGAGATAGAGAGTGAGAAAGAGAAAGACAGACAAGGGAGAGAGGGAGAAGGTAGGAGGGAGGGAGAGGCACCTGCTGCAAGAACCTCTTCGTGCAAACTCTGAAATCGTCGGTGGTGGAGTAGCATTCCTCACACATCAGAGTCGTAGGAGGCGCGCCGAAGTGGCAAGTAGCCTGGGTGGCCGTCGGGGATGGCACAGCGTCGGAGATTTTGGATTTGGGATTTCGATCTCACCGATGGCGATGGGGGACGACAAAGCGCAGGGGGAGGAGATGGGGGACGGCAAAGCGCAGGGGGAGGAGATGGGGACGGGAGGAGATGGGTTTTGTTTTTTGAGAGAGAGATGGACGGCTGTTCGGGGGCTTGAGGGTTTTTGGGTTTTCTTTTCAGAGGGCGGGATTTGTGTGAGAGAAGACCGCCAGCAAAATTTTGGGTCTATACTTACGATTTTCAATTTTTTACGTTTAGCACACAACCTATGCTTAGGTGTAGTTACGGTCTTGGAGATGTCATATTAAAATATTAATAAATTTTATAACAACCGTAAGTACAGCAGTTAATATACTTACGAAAACTAAAACCGTAACCGACTTTCTGTAAATGTTGCCCAATTTTGTTGTAGTAAAGTTTCCTTCGTGAAAGGGATCAGACGACGCCTGCACTTACGAAGTAAATTGTTTTTTTTTCCTTCGTAGTGGCTAATTATTACTTCAATAACGGATCATTATATATGATGGTTTATAAATTGATCCTTAATTAATTACAAATATATGGATTTGGTTTCCAGAGAGAGAGAAAGAGAGACTTGATAATTTAGATTAGATGCAGTGATTTGGTGTTTTAATAAGTTAAATAGAAAGGATCGAGCGCGAAACTACTGGCCGCTTTGGGCGTATGTGAAATCTCATACGTCGTTGGATCCAAACCGAACAGTACGTAGTTAGTGGTTCCTCTAACAAGCTGTTTTACAAAAGAGTCTGGATCCTCTCTGGACCGTGAACCCATCTATATTTTACATAAAAAATTAAATAAGAACATGATAAAATTTGCGTAGAAGTGTTTTTTTGATTTTTTTTTCTTTTAATATTTATGGAGTCCGATCCTCTTATGTATTGAGAGAAGAGTAATGCTATGCTCCCCGCTAGCCGAAAGCATAGCATGACTTAAAAGCACCACCCCCCTCCCCCATTGGTCCATGTGGGAGGGGGGATCCCAAGGTGCATTTAATATATTTTTATTTTTTTTAATTCTGAAACAATGCACGCAAATATTTATGTAGTGCACATAAATATTTATTTTAGTGCATACAAATAACATAATAATACATACAAATAGTATAAGAATGCATACAAATAATTCTATTTGTGTGCATTCATATAGCGTTTATATGCACTAAATCACTATTTGTGTGTATTAAAATAAATATTTATGTGCATTGTTTCGAGATTAAAAAAAAGCAAAAGTGTATTAAATGCACATTGGGATCCCCCTTCCACATGGACCAATGAGGGAGGTGTTTTTGAGTCATGCTATGCTCTCGGCTAGCACAATGTTACTCTCGAGAGAAATTGGACTCTTTACAAAAATGACTTGAGAGCCAAGTAGAGGTTCGCATGCATGCTTGCTCCCTCCACCTCTAAACATATCTATTTACCTATCAGAACATAAATATTGAAAAATAAACAACAAATCTTAATTTATTCATCACACTATTGGACAACTGTTTGAGTTACATACATAAACATCGTATATATGCATGGGACGCCAACGTGGAAAAATATATATATATATATATATATATATATATATATATATATATATACTTTTTCTGACTAATTAAGCAGAAGACACACAAACACATGCACGAAAAGTTAGAATATAATCTAATGCAGGAGCATGCAACGAATAGAGCACCCCGGGTGTTTCTGGGATATATCTGCATTTATGCGTGGCTTTAAATTTCGTTGGCTCATGGAGCTTTTGATGTTGGCGGGCACGTGCCAATGGGTGGCGAAGACCCGTACGTGCAACCGGAAGGGTTTGAGGGCCGCTCCACGTCTTTGGGGAGGGACTGCATGGGGATTCCCCGTCTCGTCATCACCTCCTCAGCCCTCAACTCCCTGGCCTCTATGCAGGACTTGCTCATCATCAACAACCCAAGGAGGAGGAGCGTGGCGATGAACAACAGTACTCTTACGTCGTTTCTTTTGTAAACAGCATGATTCCCTGCAGAGAGAGA